>OMNW01016270.1:0-10472 GCA_900303245.1 Selene dorsalis
AGAGAGAAGTGAAATTAGCACATTACAAAGATAACTCTTTTTTTATTCAATCCAAAAAAAGTTATGAATGCAGCAAAGGGAATGGGGGGGGACTGCGCTGATGGAAAATTTGTGGCTGTGATGTGACATTCGTCCCAGGTGAAGTTCCACGTCCTCTCCTTCTCCTGTCCAGAACTCAAACCAAGACTGTAAAAGTCTTTTCTGCTCTAGATATCCTTGATTACATCTTCCAGCTCTTCTTTGGAATACATGTGGAAGGTCTTTCCGGGCTCTACCGTTGCCAGCTGCAGAGGAGACACAGATTAACAAAAAGCCTTCATAAAACCAGCACAGGGAATTTCAACTCTGGCAGTTCTGTGCAAACTCAAAACTGCTGCGACTGTGTGTTATTTTTCTTCTTCTTTTTGTTAAAATCAAAGTCAAACTAACCCTGCTGGTGTGGTTTGTAGTGGACATTTTAATGGTTAAATTCAAACTCTCAAAAATCTACAAATATCAACTCAAAAGCTAGTATCAAGAAACAAACCTCAATGTTGGTGGCGTTGAGCTTCTCCTCCATCACCTGCTTCAGGATGGTGAGAGACGACTTGATGGCGTCTTTTAATGTCATGGACTGTTAGTTTCATCCAGGGAGAGAGGGACAAAGGAGAAGAAACAACTCCTTAGCGCTGGTGATTTCCACGTCATTACCGTTGATGGCTTGTGTATAAATGAGCTCAGGAAATGATCTAATTTTGCATTTCACACAATCTCACATGCAAGATACCAGCTTAGCTTTTGTTTTTGAAATATCCCGTTGAACATGAATGTGCTCACACCTTGTGGTAAACCTCCTGCAGAGAACTCTGTGCTCCCTCGGACGCTGAGCCGATGGCCCTGGCATCACACTGCACAAAGGTTCCTGATGGGTCCATGTGGTACCTGCATTAACAAACGTAACATCTAATAAGTCTCTCTGTGCTGTGACTTCAAAGTTACATGTTCTACCTTTTAAAGTACTGAGTATTTTAAGGCGCACAGAGTCTATACATACAGCTGGGGTCCTTTTTCATCAACTCCTCCAAACAGAAGTGCTACACCAAATGGTCGACTCTGTTTAAGTGCAAGAAATGAAAAATAGAGAAGAGAGAAGAATACAGGTGAGGCTACTTGTCCGGCATCATCAATCTGCATGGTTTTGGAAAAAAAATAGTCCCACTTGATTTGGGATTTAAATGTGTAAATTCAACAAATGGATCAGATGCGTAACTGACCATGGCACCAGGATCGGCGTCCTCCTCTCCGAACTGCAGCGCCAGGTTGGACACGGCCTGAGTGACACTCTCCACCGTCATCGTCTCGTTATAAGTGAACCAGTGGTTCTGAGGAGGAGGAAACGTTGGCAGGTGAGTTTCAGGTAAAAAAAACACATGGTCAGTAAGCTGCTGAAATGAATTCAGTGTGTTCAGCATCCGTACCTGTGTTTCCACTCGTGCTTTGTCAATTAGAGTCTTGGCATCGGCTATCAAGCCACTCATGGCGCAACCTGAGAGGTGAAGAGAAACAACATCAAGAAACCACATGACCCTCCGATGCTGCTGCCGAACACAACACTCACTGTCTGTCCTTTTTTTTTTTATAAGAGAAAGTTGTTCATGTGATTGTTCAGAAAACATTAAGGTCCTGTGAATGTTGCTCTCAACTACTGGTAAGGATAAAGAGAAAAAACCAGAAGACTTCTGATTAGATTTAAAAAGATATATAAATCAATTAGTCTGTAGAGTTTCTCCTATGAGCACAACGCTACCAGACTCAGAGGGGAGCAGAAAATGAGGAGCGGTCTTGCTGTGGTTCAGACTTTCTGTTTTCGTGTGCACATTCTTCTTCAGCAACATATGTAAATACATTTGTCATACTGTTGTCCGAACTATTTCAACAGGAGCATTTAATGAATCTTTTCTTTTTATTCTTGACATTTCGCTCTGCTTTTCACTTGCTCACTTAGTGAGTGATTGCACAATGCTTTGTATTTCAGTGATCACAACACAAACACAGCCGACTGTTTGGGCTCATTCCTTTTTAAACCTAAATCGATGCATGGATTGATTAGGTGTCAAATTAGTTGCTGATGAAATGAAAATGCCAACAAACATAATTCTCAGGTTAGTAAAGTATATATATTCAATATCCACTCTCCAGTCTGACTCTTCTGTCGTCCACTCACCGATGTGACTGTCGATCTCCACGATCTTCTCGATGCTGTTGGGCTCCATCAGGGGAGAGGTGATCCTCTTCTCCACGGCCAGACACACCCCCTCTGATGTCTGTATACCAATGGCTGTGGAGCCCAACTGGAGGGGGAGCAAAGCCAGATCAGAGATAACGTATGAGCTTCAGATCATGGGACACTTGTTGAGGTGAACAGTCATGTGAGTCAGCACAGATCACTCACTTTAATGGCCTCAATGGCATATTCAACCTGGAACAATCTTCCCTCGGGAGAGAATGTGTTCACACCTCTGCAAGAAAAGATGGAAATAATGACAATTATTCATAATGTTATCAGTTTAACAAATAGAAAACAGTTTTCAAGCATGTAACTGGCATCATTTTGAGTTTGTATGAATAGAACCACTGCACACACACAAACTTTATAGTGTGTTTATATTGGCAGTAGTGCAAAATAGCACTGAAAAACACATTCACAAGTTTAGTGTCTTTCTGGATAAATAAAGGTTAAATAAAAAAAGAAAAACACACAACGATACCGAAAGTGAAACTAAATGAACTTGTAGGAAAGCTACTGGCTGCTAGCTAACTTTCTGCAACTAGCAGCTGCTAAACTGCATCAATAGTTGCAAGCTCAGGCACCATCAAATTACTTTGTATTATCACCGTAGAAAACAAAACTTACACTTGAACTTGTTAACATTTGTGTACTTTCCTGAGTTTGCTCATTCACACACAGTGTAGCGCTCAACAAATGACAAAGCAGTTTGAGTAGCACCTACCTGTCATACTCCGATCTGGTCAGAAACATCTTTAAACGTTGCGTACAGGACCTGAAAACAGAGAGAGGAGGGGTGTAAGATTCATAAACTATATTAGAAAATCAAGTGTTAACAAAAAGGACACGGATTGGGGTTGTTAGCTCGCGGTGACACCGGGTGATTAGCTGGCTAAGGCTAGCTGCGGTACCGAGCAAAGCGTGCAGGCTAACTGTTACTAAGCTAACACAACCGCACAAAAACGACAGATATTAGTTCAACATCCGCCTCTAGACATTACCACCGGTTTTAATAAAGTGTAAATGGTCATTTGGGCGACGTTCTTGTAATTAATTTAACTCATTAAACTGATTTACCTCCAGCTACAAACCCTTGAATGAGTTCGCTCGTTTCAGGGGAAGCGTCGGCGGTGTAACATCCAGTCGCGTCCGGGTGTCAACAAAACGTAAAAAAGGTTCCGCAGTCCCGTGCAAGCGCTTCAACTGAGCATCAACGTGATCAACACTACATTACCTTTAAAAAAACAAAACAAAAAACATGACTTTGTTACCAGTTATGCAGCTATGAATAAAAAAGGTCATTTAATTTTAAATTTGACCATGATATGACAAATTATTGTGATAAAGTCTGAAGGAAATAATTTTATATTCTGGTGTCGCTTTAAAGATGGAAATTGTTTTATGAGCAAGTCAGTTTAAAATAATCACAAAGAAAAAATCAGAATTAGATCATGACAGTTACAGAACATGCACTTAATTAGATATAAACCGATTTTATCATTATGAAGTATTGTCCCACCTATAGCATGGATTTACAGAGATAAAAGAAAGTAAAGACTATACATTAAATAACAAAGTTAATTGCATAATTCAGTAGCTATTAAAACATATTTGATTTCCAATTCTCTGATTAAAATCAGAGTCTGACGCGTCCTTTATCATACATAATAGTCCCATATGGTCTAGCGGTTAGGATTCCTGGTTTTCACCCAGGCGGCCCGGGTTCGACTCCCGGTATGGGAACGAGCTTTTAAGATAAAAGAACAGCGAGATAACGACAGCGACTGATCCTCTATACATGCAACCTGCAACCGAATGGCAATTGCTGTGAGACTCATTGTGGGTGTTTTGTAATGTGTGGCAGAAGTTGTAATAACTGCGAGTCAGCCACTGAGTGTCCTCGTTGAGAAAGACGAATAGCAGAAAGTACAATGGAAAACTGACTGTGTGTTTTGAGCCCAGTTCATCTGAGCAGTAAGACTTAGAGTGGCTCCTCAAACTTTTTTGTACCGTGTAGATATGTTGAATGTGGATATATTAATGAGAAGAAATGTTAAAAAGTAATGATATGGGACATTAAGCTCATAAAGTAGGTTTGATGCCCCAAAATGTAATGTAACATTCCTCCTGCAAAAAGCATTCAGATAAACAGTTTCAGATTCAGTTTAACACTATGATCTCCAAATCCTACTTCAAGGTACAGAAGTATTATCATATGTTTGGTCTGTTTTTTACTGACTTTAAAATTTAAATGAGAATGTGAATAGAGTTTCTCTTGCCTACATATATTTTTAATCATTATTATTATGATTATTGATTGTATTACTGTGAATATTATTATTATTTTTTGTTGTGCAATGATTATGATGGTTGAACTGTTCAGTACTAGATCTATGGCTCCTTTAAATCCCTAAACAATCAAACAGCACAAAGCTAAGATACAGAGTAGCCCTATGATTTAATTCAATTTCTTTTCTTGATAAATGTAAAAGTAAGTTCAATCACAACAAAAAAGACAGATTAAAAAAAATAAAAATGGGATGGCACAGCAACTGTATCTAGTATTATTATCATTAGCATCAGCATTAAGTGCAGCAGGTACCTTTCCATGCAACATGCTATGCAATAAGCACGTGGGCAAAGTTGTGAAGTATATGAAATATGAAATATGTGAAGGCCTGTAAGACATAAAAAATACACCACAATAATAAGTAATAAAATCTATAACAATAAATAAATAATCATTCATATATAAATTGGTGAAGTGTATTTTGTGTGAGTGGGGTTACTGGGGGATGTGAGAGGAGGAGGGGCGGTGCGCTGCTCGCAGGCCGCCGGTGTCAGGTTTCATTTCCCGGGTGGGATCAGCTCAGTTCGGTCCTGTTTTGGTTCTGTGTTGATGTCCTCCTCTCCTCACACTCTGCAACCTGAACAACCCGAGTCAGTCCGCTGTGTCTCTGCTGCTGCTGCTGCTGTGGACAGATCAACAGTACCCTGAGTCCTCTGAGTCCACGAGGCCGTGAACCAGGTGTCCAACCTGAACAAGTCTGCGTCTTAAAGTTAAACTGAGGAGGCAACATGAGGAGCGAGAGGGAGGACATCGTTTTCCAGGCGCTGCTGCTGATCCACAGTGAGTTGGCTGCGGTTTGGTTGATGCTGCATTGTTGTACTTCCACTACAGGTGTAAAATATAAACTCAGTGTATATATATATATAAAGAGCATGCTGCAAGACTTCTGCAGTCTGGTGGTCACATTTAAATAAGAAAAGTTTTTTGTTGTTGTTTTTTTTGTGGTACAATTGATTTTTTTTTCCTTCTGTCTGGACTCATCTGTGTCTGTGAAGTGTGTGAAGGAGCTAAAGCTAACTATTGAGAGCTCTTTAGCCACTTTGCTGATGTGGAAGAAGATTTTTTTTTTTCACTTGAATATAAAACCAGACTCTGTGTTTTTCACCTGTTTCACCTCGGCTTCACTCTTTCTCACTCACACACACACACACACACATTCCAGTCTGATGAGTTTTACTGAATCAGGGTCAAAACCATCAGGACACAGTAACAAAGGCATTTACTGAGCGTGTGAGCATGAAGTGTCAGTCAAAGACTTTACATTAGATTTTCCACTGCTGTTGCCAGTCGGCCAGTCGAGCCTCCTGTATGCTTTTCTAACACGGCCCGTAACATGCAGCGAGTGTATGTTGTGGAAACTTCTCCCTGCCTGGATCTGTTTAAGTGATTATCCTGTTCACTTTTTCTACTGTTTCTGTTCCAGTCCCTGTGGCCTGCCTCTTCACTGCAGGTACGTTCCTCTGTGTGAGCAGCTGTGATTTATTTCTGAGTTTTTTTTCCCTAATGCACTCAACAATAACACCATCCTCACCACCACCACCACAACCACCATCACAGTGTGTCTACTCTCTGTGCCCCCTCCCTGCAGTCTCAGGTCAGTCTGACAGCAGCAGCAGTGTGGTGGTGGCGGGCTACAACGTGAGCGCCCCGGCCGGGTCGAAGGTCGTGCTGCAGTGCGTTAGCGGACGCATGGTGTGGACCAGGGACAGGGTGAAGGACAGGCAGAGGGTGGTGCACTGGGACCTGTACCGGGCCTATCCTGACTATGCCATGGAGCGGGTGGTGGACATGTTCTCTGCAGGAGACCAGAGGATCTACAACTCGTACAACCAGGGCAGAGTGGGCATCACTCCAACAGCCTTCAAGGATGGAAACTTCTCTCTGGTCATCAAAGGTCACACACACACACACACACACACACACTGTGTTTGACTTTAAAGTCTGCAGCTTTGGTTGAACTCTGTTGCCCAGGACGACTGATATTACTTTTGTTTTCCTGTCTTACTGTGGCTTTGAAACTCTCAGGCAGGACCAAAGCTCTTGTGATTCTCAATAACTTAACAATAACATTTGGATTTTCTTACCCTTCATGTTGTAGCTTTTAACATCTGTACATACCTGCATGAAAATCGAACGTGCTTGAGACAAAGAAATGAGCTTCAGACAGATTAAAGTTAACAAATTTTTACCACAAGATTTGTTTTCAGCCAAGCTGGTTAACAAACCAAAACTCAGAAACAGCTTCATCTAATGTTGTGCAGCACTGTGTTTGCTCGCTATCCCTGAAATGAACTACGTCATATTATAGAAGTGTTAATTTTATGAAGGTTTCAAGTGAGATGCACCACTGACTTAATAAAGTCGGCTACATGGGAAACTGTGCTCTTACGAGAAACACGTGGTGCATTCAAGAAATGTAGGAAAACTGTTGGTTTTCTGCCATTATTATTTCTCTGAATTGAAATTCTGCCACATTGTGGCCGTTAAAGCCTCGTAAACACCTGAATGCACCAATCAGAGTGATGTTTTGAAACAGTCTCGGCTCAACAGAAACTGGTGAGGGTGAAGAGCAGCTCTCACAGTTTCTGCAAACACAAAAACATCAGAACTGTGGTGGTGAACCCACAATATTTTGTTTCCTTCTCTGCGTAGATGTGACGATGAACGACAGAGGTCTGTACTCCTGTAACCTCCACCATCTCTACTGTCACCTGTACGAGACAGTCAGAGTTCAGCTCAACGTTACTAAATCACGTACGTTATCTCACTACACAAACCACCAGCATCTTCGACACATATCAGCTTCAAATCTGACTCAGTTTGTCTGTTTTTTTTCTGAAGGCCGTAAGGAGCAGCGGTTCTGGGACGGACAGAAGGCCGTGTACGTGGTGCTGCTCGGGAGCACCGTGGTGCTGCCCTGCATCAACCGACGCAACGTGTGGACAGACTGGAACAACGATGAGGAGGACCAGCAGGTGTGTGGACTGCATGAGACTGCTTTCTTCTTTGTCTAGATTTCCTGTGGGATTCAGAGGGATTAAATGGTATTTAATGAAATATGCAACTCCCCTTCCCCCCCCCACACTGTGGTGGTCTCCAGGTCGTCCACTGGGACCGCCAGTCCCCAGGAGTGCGCCATGACCACGCTGACCGGCTGGTGGACCTGTACGCCTCCGGAGAGCAGCGCAGCTACGGACCGCTCTTCCTCCAGAGGAAGATGAACATCAGCAATCACGCCTTCTCAGAGGGAGACTTCTCACTCGCCATATCTGACCTGCAGGTGTGTAAAGGTGTAGAAAACACAGATAGTTAAAATATTCCCCTGCATTCAAGGCTGCACCTCCCACCGGGGTCGCTCTCTACCCTCAGTTGTTCATGTTCTCTGTGTTTCCTGAACACATGGAAGTTACATCAGGAATGTAACTGGTGTCAAATAAAACATTATGGGTCTGTTGGGGGATGAGGTTTTCAGCCACAGCGAGTTTAGAAATCCCATCCGTGTTAAAAAACAACAACAGTTGCATACTAAGCAAAACAAGACGCTGCTAAAGGAGCTGCAGCAGCTCCACCGAGGCATCTGGAGTGACTGAGCCAGAGAAAAGGTTTACGGTCACATCATAGAGAATCTGCAGGGCCACGGTGTTGTTTTTTTTTTTCTTTTTGTGTTGTTGTTGTTTTTTTTTCATTTTCTATTTTTTGTAACTCGAGCTCATGAATCAGAAAATGTAGGGTAGAAACAGACTGGAGAGACTCTGGGCTTTACGACCACACTGAGGACTGGAGCCAGTTTTCCAGTCGGCACGTGGCAGCAATGGGCGTCCACAGAGATGTGTGTGTGTTAGGAGGGACTAAACCAACCTGATCGACTGGATTTATTAGCATGTTCGCTTTATTATTGTTTTATTGTTTTTTGTAATTTAAAATCCTCCTAACAGAGGGTTAGGTCAGATACTGTCAGCAGTATCACCTGTGTGTGTGTGTGTGTGTGTGTGTGTGTGTGTGTGTACAGGTGAGATCACATGGCTGCTGACATTAGCAGTGTGAGGTTCTGTCAATCAAACTAATTCATTTAATTACATAACAGCTGATAATGTGTTGGTTTTCAGTGAGGAATAATCTCTGGGCTGCATCCACCATCATTTAGTGAAGGCTCAATCTTCGCTTTATTAGAACAGGATGCACCTGTTGCACACATGATCGTCATAGCTCCTAAGTTTAGACACCTATGAAAACATCATTACATATAACACACATAACACACACACCTGTGTTATGAGGAGGAAAGGAAATATTTTTCTTATAATATAGTCAGATTTAAGAGGTTGTCATGTGGATGTTTGGGTCTCTGTTTTAATTGGTCTGTTTTCTGGTCATGGTTTTATGAATGACAAGACAAGACAAGACATGAGAAGCATCATCAGGTTAAGATTTGAATTAATCCGTGTGTGTGTGTGTGTGTGTATTGATCTCCCAGCCCACAGATGAGGGGATGTACTCCTGCCACCTCCACCATCATTACTGTGGCCTCCATGAGAGGAGAGAGTTCCAGGTCACGGTGGAGCCACAAGTGGTTCAGACCACCCAGTCGGCCCGAGCGCTGCCCAGCGAGGACAAAGGTACCACACACACACGCAAATATGCAAATACACAAACACGCTCTCTCTTCCTGCCCCAGTTGTAGTTGGGTGCGAGCGCTCGAGCAGAGAGGATGTTTTATAACTTCATGTAAATAAAGTGAGCAGAAAAAAACACACATCTGTTCTTTCCTTGCTCGTCTTCTCTGCTGTTTCTGTCTCACCCTCATTCATCTTCATCGTGTCAGACTCTCCGAGCTGCACCAGAGGAAGATGAGATGAGAGGAGCAGAAAAGACCCCCTCCCCCCTCCTCCTCCGCCTCTTATTGCTGAAACTATCTGTTTGTTTCATAAGAATTTTTTTCCTGCACTGTCAGCTCATCTGACGCCAGACCCCCGAAACCACACACACTCTCTAACAACCCGTTCCTGCTCGATTTTCACCTTCTTCCTCCTTCGCCCACGGGTTCTGCTCTGTTTCGTCACTCCTGCTAGTTGGGTTTACTTTTCCCAGCTCTTTGCTCTGCTTTAAAAAATCTGCGGGTGCTTTATAAGAGGAGAAAAGCAAAAGAAGAGAAGAGAAGAAAAGACAGGAGACGGGGTCAGTCGGGTGGTGGAGGGGGAATCGGTATGTTGGCATGCCAGCTGCCTACCTCGAATTCTTCGAGCATGAGAGAGTTTCTGCGTTTCCACGAGGTAAAACTGAAACAAATCCGTAAATGGCAGTTCAGTATCAATGTGGGAAAATCATTGAGAGAAGCTTAGAAAGGAAGAGAAATGCCTGCGGTCGGCCCATCTGTGTGTGCGTACGTGTGTGTGTGTGTGTGTGTGTGTGTGTGTGTGTCAGAGCGAGCGTGCCAAGAGGTCCGATCTCATTTCAGTGGAATCTTTCGGATACAGTGTTTGGACCCAAGTTCAGCTCTGCCCACACAATTAATCCCTCTGCTCGCTGAGCTGTAATAATACAGTAGGATCGCACCATGGGAGCAGGAACAAGATGCACAACTGATTTAACACCGGCACAAGAGAAGAGCTTGTGCAGCTTCTTCCTCCAAGCACAACTATTATTATTATTATTATTATTACTGATATCTGCTCATCTGTTGCCCCCTCTGACCGTCTGCGTCAGCGACTTCTCCCCTGTCCCGCCCCCTCCTTCTGTTTTTCCCTCCACATGTTCAGGTTTATTTACTTTCACCATCTATCGCTCTTGCTCTTTTCAAATGCTTTGCTCACTTGTTATTTCCACTTTTCTTTTCAGTAGTTTGTGCACAACAAAAGG
>OMNW01016274.1:3916-15881 GCA_900303245.1 Selene dorsalis
TACATCATGGGAAATGTAGTCAAACGTTGTGTGCCACAGCATAAAGTAAATCCGCAGCCAGTGACCAAAGTCAGTCACCAAAGTGAATTTTAACCCGCATTTGGTGGGTTGGTAATTTAGAGCCACCGACTAATTCACACAGTTTCATATATGTCTGTATATATATACACACACACACACACATCCCAATGTGAGCGTATGTCAGTACGAAAGTTAAACCGATGGAGTGAACACACATTATTATTTGGAACGTATCGCCTCTGCACATGATGAGTTTCACGTGGAGGAAGAAAAAGACACTTTTTATTATTATTAGATGAATCCACAGAAGCTCAGTATGGCAAAAGGCACACACTCTCGCAGCACATTCATTTTCCCATGTGAGCAGTTTCCAGCGGCCCGCGATATCCACTCGCCACCAGTTTGCAAACTATCCCATTCTCCTGGATTGTATCGTAATAATCATCAAAATGGAATAACAAAAACAACAACCGCTATAGGGCATTTTCCACTTCTGTATAGTAATTGAAAAACAGTGTGGTGCATTCGTCTGTGCTATGACTGCAGCTGGGCCGTAACACTGCATCTCTTTTGTTACATCATTAATGGCATGTTCTCCGAGTCTGTGCTGACTAATTTGAATAACAAGGTGCCTTAGTTAATCTTTTTCCAGTTTTTTGGGAAACAGTGTCTGAACTTTGTTTGAATGTTTCATGCAGCCAATTAGTGGTGTAGTTGTGGGGTCTGTCTTTTTTTTTCTTTTTCTTTTCCACTTTTCTCTCCGGGAAACATTAAATACAGGAAAATGTTCTGTAAAACAGAGATGAAGTGAAGTAAAGATACAACTTATGACTATGTTGCTTATTAGGGCCATGTCTGTTTCTTTCGCTTTTCATTCTTCACCTCAGTATTTAGGGGAAATAAAAGCAATGGGGATAGCGTGTGTGCAATAAAGTCTCCATTAAAAAAGTAAATCCATCAAAGCCTGTTACTTTAAATTGGTTGATAACATAACTTTGTATTAAAAATGATCAAACTGAAACGGGAAAATACACATCAGCCAATGCTATTGAAGGTGCTGCGTCTCATATCCAAATATAGTTCAGTAGATTTCCCCAGATGTGTCTCTCCGTTTGCCAAATCATAAATCTCTTTGGTTTTTCCTGGATGCAACTCACAGTAGAAGCTACACCAGTCGAGCAGGTAGCAGTAATTCAGCTGAAGCTGTTTGATGCTTGTGGCTTCCAGAAAGTACACGCTGTATTGGTTAGCAGTGGTGTTACGGCAATAATGGGCTAAGCTAGCCAGCTAAGTGGGGCTCAACACTGAAAGCAGTCGGGCATTAAAACAACACAAGTTGTCACTCGACCAAATCTGGTTTGTGCATCCGTTTGATTTGCAGCCACACCAACGCCATCGCTGTCTTTCTAAATCATAATTAGCTGTAACTGGAAGTCAAGCAAAGTACACTTAGGAGATGTTAATGCTATGTATCATCTATATAGACTTTTCCACATTTAACAGATCGATCTTTCTTAAATAAACCCAGTTCTCCAAGTATGTACTTAGAAAAATGACATTTCCTAACTGAGTATATTCTTAACTAAGTGTTTAATAACTTTAGAAATAGTTTTAATTCAATTTAAGCTCTGAAAAACAACAACAGTGAAAGTTATGTCACTTAAGATGTTTTGAGTCTGTTGTGCATATTTACATGAATAACATTTAGTTTTTGTTGCATTCTTTTCATATTTTGCATTTCTGTCACTTTAGGCACTGGCACCAATTAATCTTGTTGTTGCCTTGGTGATTTCTGTTCTTTTTTTGTTGCCGTACCTGGGCCATATTTGGACAAATGTGTTGTGTTCATTGTTTCATGATGGAATAAAAAAATATATATATGTTCTTTATTTATCAAAAATGACATGACAGTACTATTGACATCCCTGACAGGAGAGAAAAATAACATTTTGAGTTGTGAGAAAAAGAGACACGTCGATAATGTGTATCAGTTGAGATAAATCCTGGCGCATCTTTTACCAGATGCCCCCAGATGTTAAACATAATGTATGTTTGGATAATAGGATTGTGCATCAATTAGTATTGTGACCACAGATTTAAGAAAAAGCCCAACCTCTGTGAATTTCACTCCAGCACTGGAGACATTTTCACTAAAATTCTCGAGTCTCAGCAAAATCTATAATTCTATATTTTGCTGACCTGTTAATAACATCTTGTGATTGAAGGTAGAATAAGTGGCACATTGTAGAAAGAAGAAAATTACTGGGTAAATTGTGTTTTGCTGACCCCGCTGCTTCCATTTTTCTAATTCTAATATCTTTCTCTGCCATCAAGATTGCTTTTCTCTCTTCTCAGAGGATTGGGAACTTTGCTGGGAAAGCTGCCAACTCTCTGGAACTGATCATTCAATCTCCTACAACTCTTCTGCATCTCATAAGCCCCCCTACTCCCCTGTCTGCCCCTCTCTGAAGGCAAGGGACCCTTCTCTATTATTTCCTCATCTGATCTCCCCCGATGCACTCCTGGCGCTCATCGCGGCTCAACCCCTCTTCTGTTAATCCTGCCTTTCATCTGCCGCTCGGGGACCTTTCAGCCTATGGTTCGCTTATGATATCAATCAGTTGCGGAGCTACCGACATGGCTTTACACGCACACACAAATACACACACAGACATACATAGGTGATCCCATGAGGTTTCCACTGGTCTCTGATCATCACAAAGGCAAGCAATACTTTTAGGTTTTTTACTATTAGCTTTGATTTTATTATTTTTTTAATGATCTGAATCTGGATGTGTTGAGGCATATTCATTGAGGTCCCCATGATCTTTAGCATTACAAGGATACAATGGGAACTCCTTGTAGCGAAACTCCACATATTCAGATTTGTATAAATAGAACAGCTGCAGGTTGTATTTCTTGGTGGAATCACAGACTCGAGCCTGCTGGGATTGTTTATGTTCACAAATAATTCAATATTCACCATATTGAATATTCTCTGAGATCACTGGCACAACATGGACTTCTATTTTGGGTGGATTTCCACTTCAAATAAAGCATTTGTCATTTTGCAGTCACTCATTCCTGGGCTTGCAGTGCGTCTCTGGATAGTGTTTTTCTTATTATTGTTATTCCTACAGTACCACTGGCAAACCACTGGCAAACAAAGCATTAGTGTAAGGCCATTTAAAATTCTCTTTCCCTGCAAGAGCTACAAAACAGTGCAGTTGCTCGCATTTTAAAGCGTTAGTCCCAACATGGCTATGAAAGCTTGTCCTGTCATGTTTCATCAGGGCATTGTCTAACTGGTAAAGGCTAACAAGGGTGAATGCTGGGAGTGTACAGAGCCATAACCCAAGCCCTCCCCCCTCCCCCTCAAGCTTGCTCGTGAACCCCTTCCTACCACAGCCTTCACATGGCATGAATGTCATGCAGATAGCAGCTAGAATTGAAAGGTTTATCCTGTAGACTCAGGGAAGACAGGCAGTGTAAAATATGCGTTGAGAGTGAGTGGCTTGGAGGATGGAAAGCAGTTTGGAGGGAATCACTGAGAGGCACAGATACATTATCTGACATCGGGATATCACAGGGTAAATTCTTATGTTTATTGCAGATTGTTACTGCACTAATCAATACATTTTTTATTAACCATGGCTCAAATTATTATCTTTAAGTTGGAAAGCGGTTGATGGGAGACTCTGCAGTTACAGAGTTGGGTGGTGCAGTTTTAGTGTGTTTCAAAACTTTTTTAACGCCTGCATAGCTCTGGTTTTACGGTCCACAAGTTCACTGTTTGGGTTCAATTTTTATCAGTGTTTTTTTTTTTTCTTTTTGCTTGACACAGCAGTCGGCTTATTTTAGTGAGAAAGCTCTGATAAATCCACTGTATGCTACGTGCCCAGCACCAAGTATCAGACAGAAGAAAAGTGAATAATAGCTAGCTACCACTTTAGCATGTAGCCGCTAAAGAGACAGATATTTTACTCAGGAGTTGCTGGAGAACAAAGAAAAGCTGAAAAGTAAAGTGTAAATTGGTGTTACTGGTTGTAAGTCCATAAACAAGATGCTAAATTAACGGTAATGTTATTAATTCATGTCTGCTTGAGGCTTACATTTAGCTAGCTGCTAACTAAAAGGATGGAGTTAGCTTCTTGTTTTGTTTTTTTTTAATTGAGAGTAGGATTTTTGGGAGATTGTTGAATTCTGAACTAGTGTTGAAACACATTCTTACAATCAGTGATGTAAGCTTAATCCTTCCTGTGCGGTCTGACATTGCTTATTGACATTAGCTTATTGTGGCTAATGTTAGCCTACATTAAAGCCTGTATGATTCTTCGATGATGCTGGTTTATAACAATGTTAAAACCTTAAAGGACAAAATATTGTGTGTTTAGTCCTGTCAAGATGGATGGTAGAGTTAAATGAATTGTGTTACTTTTATGAAATTGTCACCTGACACAGTCAAAGCTAAGGTAGAATGACCAAAAAGTTAGTATTATGGTTTTGGGGCTTTGTTACGCTTTAACTACTCAAACTACAGAAAGTCTGTAACTTAACTGTCACTCACAGTGTGGGAACTTTGAGAGCTTCACAGTTTTCTGCTTTGAGTCTGTACTCGGATGTATAAAGGCTGATAAACCACAGCGGTCTTTTAAATTATTCTTGAACATTACTTCACAATATCTGTCAGGAAATTTTATAAGCTCCGCTAAGGCAGAACTATGGAAGCAAATGATAGCAATTCGATTTCAGTGATATCAGCTATTGGATACCATATCTTGAAACTTTAACCACTAATGAATTCTTGAATGTTATAGAAAAGAAAAAAAAAACACTGACTGACAGCCACCTTTTTGAATTTATGTGGTCTGGATTTCTGCTTTCAAGTTGTTCAATTTCGAAGAGAGTTCTCAAATTCAGATAAATCCATGCCCCACATCCTCCCCCCAGTCCCCCAAGTTATTTGATCAGCTCAAATAAAAAATTCAAATCAAATCAAAATCCTCAAAAACAGATTGCTCAAATACGCCGGGTGAACTTCAGATATTAATATTCAGATCTGAATATAAAGCTTGGATGGGACTGGCACGTGAATTCTCCATTTTTTTCGAATTGAGAACCATTAAAATCAATATTAAAGCGGCTATTGAGAGTTTCAGGAAGTGATTTTTTTTTTTTTTTTGGAAAGAGAGATTTGAAAATCAAGCATCTCAGTAAAATTAATTTCCATTGTGATTAAAAGTTAAAATATGGTTTTTCCGTCACGTTTCCGATTATTATGACAATAATTTACATCCAACCACATTTACACCCCCCCCCATCCAAAACTCTGAGAGGATTTTGTCCTCCAGTCACTTTCTCTCAAACATATCTGCGCCATGGCCCATCGACCACTGCTCCAGTGCACACAGGATCAAACCTTAAAGAATCAAGCGGACAATTATGTACAAAAGGATGCTAATTCCTCTGGACTGTATACAGGCCCCCATGTGTATGCCTGGCACAGCCCGTTAGCAAACGAGGCTCCAAACAGAGGACAATACAGCCAGACAAAGCTGAGATCTATTTGCTGCCCGGATTTAAGGGAGGACCTAAACAACTCCACTCTTGGCAGAGGCTGAAAACACAGCCACAGGCTTATGATAAAAGATTAATTGAATAAAAATGGTGTTTCAGTCAGTGGGAAGAGAGCACAGCAGCATGTGAGAGATAGGGGATTATAAGGTTAGTGGAATGTTACTGAACAAGTCCGGCACATTGACCAGCCCCTATAGTTAAGGCCAACTTGGACTCGCCTTCAAAGAGTTGGCTGCCCTCCTAACAGCGATACTAAGCTGGTTTGTGGTGTGTGTTTTTGAGCGCTTTTATTCTGCCGTTATTTATTTGCCCCGCCGGTTTGTAACTGACACACTTTCCTCCTAAGCTTTAAAGTCACATAAAGTCACATGGAGAAGCTTTTTCAAAAGTGCTTCTTAGACACATGCCAGTGTTGACGTTTAAAAGGCATTTTCTTCATAGGCTACAGTTGAATCTATGTAAGCAAGTGACTGACTTTCTTTTAAGTGCACTTTGCAGGCATCAAAAATCACGATTCAGTATTTTCCCAGGAGGAGATCCAGCTCAACAAAACTCTTGAATGAAGCCAATAACAGAGTTTCAAGTCCTTCAAGTGTTAGGTACAACACTCAGGGTCACCGCAGCAAGGCTCTCCAAACTTTATTTTAGATATACTAGAGGGTTAGAAACACACTTCTTTAGGACTGAAATCTGTTGATGATTAGACATTTCCATACTCCAGCTGGACAAATCCTCTGCGTAGCTTTGTTTACGCGCCATTAAAAGCAGCGAGTCACACTGTCGATGTCCTACAGCACGCGTTCTCAATGATGTTATTTATCAAATCTAGCCAGAGTTTTTCTACCACTATTTTTCAAGTGACACGAGGTTAATTAGGAAGCTGGGGTAAAATTTAGAGGGAGAGAACCCCGGAAAAGGTCAGCCATTTTCTTTTGGTCAGTATGTCCTAATGAAGACAATCCCCCGCTGGTGCAGGAGGGAGTTCAGAATAGTGAGGACTATAATTATCTAGCACCCTCGGGTAAACGCACGAGTTCATTATGTCCAAATATCAAGTTGTAATGGCAGGAATTGAGGGGAACATCGCTTTACAGTGTTGGGCTTGATTTTGATGTCTACTTTTTAGTTGCAGACTCTTGGCGTCGTGTATAGTTTACTCATTGGATAAGGTGAGGCTGAATGAGGATACAAGACGTTGGCTGTGTTTACAGTTTCCTCTGGGCTCGGGGTGTTCCTGAAACACGGTGGTTTTCCTTATCACGTCTTTAACGGTGTTCGACTTCAACCTTGACATTCCTGTTAACTGTCCCCCTCCCCTCCGCTCCTCTCCCGCCTCTTGCTCGGCCTCCGGTTTCTGGCATCCACTCGTGATATTCCCAAATGTATCAATTTATTCCTACAGCTGACAAAGTGCCTAATCCCAACGATCCCTCATGCATAAAGACTATATCTCATTAAGTCACAGACATAATGTGATTTCAGCCAAGATAAAGCCACCGCTTTTTGCCTCCATTATGTTTTTCCCTTTTCTCTTTTTTATGGCCTCAAATCTATAAGCACGTCGGGTGGGGGGGCTTTTCCTGAGAGCAGCTGTCGGAGCGTATTGACGGCAGACAATGTAACATGATTCTGTATCCTTTTGCATTCCTTTACATGAAGGGGATGATGCCTGTGAGCATGACTATTTTCAGCCACATTGACTTCGCAGTAACAGCTGCTGCAGAAACACACTCCACCCAAATGATGCGAACTTCAACCGCACTGTGACTCATGCGAAAGCAACTGGTGCGACGTGGGATTTGGTGCGGCGGTTGAGGAAAACACGGGGGTGTGTGTGGTGGTGAGTGGCCGATACGCGGCATCAGAAATTAGATTCCATGTGAAATATTCACGAAGCCGCTGCAAATTAGAAAGACGTGGAAGCGTTCAGCTTCTCTAATCAGAAAACATGCACTGCCATATATGTGAGGTTCTACATTCAGATTACAGCTTTATCTTGTTATTCATGCAACCCCCCCCCTCCTCCTCTTTCTCTCTTCGGTGGTGGCCTTGATATAACACAACCAAGCAGAAAAAGAATCAAAATCCCAACACCCTTAAAATTCAGACCATAAAACCACCACCCCCTCCTGTGTCCCCTCCTTAACTCCCACTCTGAGCCGACATGTTGCAAACTTCCCTGACACACATCCAACACGCAGTATGCTGAGCATTAAAATTCGCACACCTCTGCAACTTCTGCTCGTGCAGCCGCGCACACCTTCACACTCACACTAGCAACACTCGCGCACGGCCGCAATTACACACCCCCCCAACCTTTTGATGTGCTGAAACCAAGAGGCAGCTGTTAATTAAAAATGTGAAAGGATAATGTTGGTCTGAATGTATGTCTGTTAGACTTACAAAAGGCAACTAATTAAAATTTGAAATGGATCCTAGTGCCCCTCTTTTCACGTCGCCTCTTCCTGCAGAGAAATGAAGGAGATCGAAATTAAAGCAATAACACAAGCGGCGCCGTATTTCAAAGTCAATGAGTTGAAGTGGTGAGTGGTATCTTCCTCGCCTGCAGTGCAAGAGTTCAGCGTGCTCTGATCAAGGCGGAGGGGTGCTCGCAAGGGGCCGCGCAAAGTTGTATTAAAAAAAAAGAAAGAGGTGACTCTTCATATTTCTCCACCCAATCCCCCCCCTACACTATCAGAAACCCTGTCATAGTCTTTTCTCTCCGCAGACAGTTTTGCTGTTCCATTCGTTTTAAGCGCTGCGGCTGCGTAATTGCCAAACAGTTTCACTGCCTCAAGGAGGCCCTTGACACATTCTGTTCAAACAAAGCTTATCACTTTAACATTTAGAAGTTACCATCGACTTCTTACGCAGTCTGAAGTCGAGATTCGTTCACTGGCGTGCAACAGTATTTGAGTTTGTGACTTTCTCTCTTCTACAACTTTGAAATGAAAATGCATCTTTCTATTTGAAGATATATCAAACCGTTCAGACGCTCTAAATGCCAAAGTAAATGTAAATGTGATTGCTTTTTCTGTTGATGCTGAACTAATTGTGTATCGTGTGTATTAATTATGTATTTGAACGGCTTGAACTATGTGTATGTGTTCAGCTTCTTTCTCGAAAAACAAGACAACATTCCAGGTATTATGAGTGTTTTAAAGAATAACTTTTAACAAAACTTGTTTAATTGTAGTTATTTTGTCACAATATTGACCCCCGGTCCCATTTTATAATGTTTATTACAATAGAAGTTATGTTCCTTTTTTTCCCATTCCAATTGGTGCACTGCACTTTGTGACATCATCTTCTTTAATAGTTGAGCTCCAACC
Source organism: Selene dorsalis (assembly GCA_900303245.1). Lineage (NCBI taxonomy): Eukaryota > Metazoa > Chordata > Actinopteri > Carangiformes > Carangidae > Selene > Selene dorsalis. Next base: position 12,847 of record OMNW01016274.1, read on the forward strand.
ACTTTAAACCAGAGCAAAAAGCACAAATGAAAATGTTTCATATGACATGACTTATTTACTAATTATCATACCAAGAAGCTGGTGATGTATTAATATTCTTATTATCTGCAGGTCTTATAACATTGTGTAATGACACTGTTCTTTCTCCTTCCACCTGCTCCTTTATGTGGAAGTGGATGTTCTGCAGAGTGCAAAGCCTACACTACTCCTCATATTTACAAATCTGATTCATTGAATCAATATTGAACAGCGCTGGTGCTACTAAGAGCCCCATTTACCGTAAACATCTCATTTCCTCCGGATCTGAGAAGCGGGAATTGGTGTTTGGCGTGCCCGAGCTTGTTGCTAGCTTTGCAGTTCAAGGCCGTCCGTGGCGCCTAATGCCTTGGCTCCGTCAATGGACCATTCAGATGTATTTATGTTGCTCCGGCAGGTGTTATTCACTCTGAGCCGATTCTGCTCAAAAGGATGCAGATATTGTGAGATTGCATGACTGACTCGACATCCGAGGATGCAGATGAGGTAGACGGGTGGAGGTTATGATGGGTTATGAAAAGGGGAGAACCACATCCAGAAACAGATTGTTCTTAAACTACAGAAATATTGACAACTATCATTTATTGGCGATGAATTCATCTGCCCAAGATGAGAATGACAAAGCACACAACTCCTAGTTTCATAGTGGAAATTGCCATCACGTCCTCAGGAAACAGGGGGATGTCACTGACATCCTTTAGATCCTTCCAAACATTTTCAAAATAGTCAACGTTAAACAAAAAAAAAAAAAAAGTCAAAGTAATCCTCAAATGTCAAAGAAATATGCAGTGAACCAACAAAACCTCTTTGATCCTCTTGCAATTTGATTTCCAAGGATACATCCCTTTGTAGGATGTCTCCCACACATCCCCAAATAAATAAATCCAATACATTTCACATAACGCAAACAGATTGTTACAGTCCTTGGGTTCAAATGATTTCAGTGGGTTGAGACCGTCTCATTTGCTTTTTTCTTCTGTTATAACACCACTACTGTTTCTCAACAACTGATGGTATAACAAGACGTGTTCAGATGATCTCTTATCAAAGCATCTATAGTAATGATTGTTTAATTTTAATTACTTTGCCATCAGGTTCATTTCTTTGAAGACCGCCAAGTCCGTTCAAGGTTTTCCAAGCTCTGATGAGTCTTAAATCTGATCAATTTAGGGTGAGAAGTTACTTGAAAAAAAAAAAAGAGTTGTATTGTAACTGAGTAGAGAGGCGACCATCCCTCCCCCTTCTTTTTCTTTGAACCATTTCATCTCATCATTGTGCCATGCACCTCACATCCACCTTGCCTGTTTCTTGTTAAAACTAGCCAAAGGCAGCCAGCCAGAGTGCACACTTTCATGAGGTCTTTGTGCAGCACTGCTGTCCTGTGTAATACAGTGGCAAGAAAAAGTGACTGAGCCCTTTGAAATTACCTCCTTGTGTGTTCCTCAAATATGGTCAGATCTTCATCCAAGGTTCAATTATGAATACATTTATCGATCTATTTCAACTAATAACTGAACATTTTATCCTTCTTATTCATATTGAAAACTACAAAAAAATATCACTCACAGTCTAGGCAGGAAAAGCATGTGAACTTCTCTGCTAATAGCATCAACAAAAGCTAGATGGAGTCAGGAGTTCAGTCAGTGAAACCAGACTGGAGGTTTTAAGGGAGTCAGCTACACTGACTCATGAAAAACCATTTGTACATTATGAGCTTGCTGTTCACAAGAAATATAGAATGCAAAGGAGGCCTTGAAAAAAAAAGTTCTCAGAAGACCTATGATCAATAAAAGTTGATTCACATGAAGTTTAAAGGGTTACAAAGGCAGAGTACAGCCAAATGAAGTATCAATAAACTTGGATAGTTTTGCTCTGTGCCTACTCTCCCAAGAAACGGACACCAAGCTAGAATAAAAGTGTCATCACTGAGAATTTCAGAGGCTTAAGGATTCATGGGAGGTGGTTCATATCTCCAAAAGATGAAGATCTGCTATGGACACGACAGAGTCAGCTTGCCAAAAATCAACTCGACTCTCCACAGCACCACTCAAATTATCCACCATGGGCCGAAGAACCTAAAGTTGAGTTGTTTTCGGAAGAACATACAGCACGTTGCACGGTGTAAAAGTAAAAGATAGTCAGGCTTTTGGATTAGCCCAGAAGAAGGCCAAACCTTTATCCAATAGAAATGCAGCTGAAGGACCTGAGGATAGGTTCTTACACCATGAGCCCTGAGGACATGGCTGAACTAAAGCAGTTTTATGAGCAGGAATGGTCCAGAAATCTTCCTGAATGTTGCAGAGGTCTGATCAGCAGCTACTGGAAGAGCCCGTTTGAGGTCACCGAGGTTCGACCGGTTATTAAAACTAGGGATTCACATTCTTTTTCCACCAGCACTGTGAATGTTTAATAGATGTGTTCAATAAAGACACAAGATTATCATTTGTTTGTGGGATATTAGCTTGGGGACATTGTGTTCGTCGACATCTGTGACTTGGATCTGGACAATCAATCAATTTTACGAGCAGTCAATGGAGAAAACCAGGTCATTGCCACTGTGGCTGCGAAATTGTATTTCACTTATACTATTTTGACGTCAGCCTGTAACCTCCCATGCGATGAAATGCAGATATTATCCCAGTCCGTGCGTTCAAATCCTGGCAGATCCCATTCAACGATAACCTGTGTTTAGACGCTGCACTCTATCACACAGAGGACAATTAAACTGTGAATGCCGTGTGGTTTCTGCAGTCTACCAAGCCATTCAAAAACAAAGTAAAGATCCTTGAGTGGCCAGTTGTGTAGCTCCAGGTCACAGTTCCAGTAATTAATGGGGACCAATAACTCAATAGTGCAGCCAGAGCACAGGGCGGCTGTATAGAAACTTCAGATTACAGACGCATTGATTTCTCCGAGGACACCGAGGTCCATCCACTCGGGCTGCAGGGTTGGTGTTGCCATAGCTACGGTACCGTTTGAAAAAAAAAAAAAAAAAAAAA
>OMNW01016275.1:14608-28201 GCA_900303245.1 Selene dorsalis
TTTGCAAGTGTGGTTGAGCCAGTAAAATGCCCCTTTGTGTCTAGTTTTGAACAACTGTCAAGAACTCAACCAACATTTTTGGAGACAAATCATTGATAAAAAAAAAAAAAAAAAAAAAAAAAAACGTTGGCTGTGGTTTGCAGGTTTGATACATTTCAGACATTCTGTGTAAATGCTTTTTGGTTAGATGTGGTTCTGCTTTAAAGTTTTTAAAGATCAGTGAAAGCATGTGGCTCCTTTTTTCTTTACGTAACAAGTGTTGAGCATAAACAACAGACCCTCTCCTGAGTGTGCCCAGATTGTTCCAGTATACTAAAAACAGAGCGATGAGAGGATGCGAGCATGGCTCTGTATATAACTCAGTGCCACATCTGTCATTCATCTGGTGCTTTTATCCAGAGCATCTTGAGTGCATCCATTTAGCACTCCCAGTGGGAAATGAGGCAGTAACCCAGCAGTTACACCAACACCACACTGAACCCTTTACCCCAGTGGTTCTCAACCTTTTTTCAGGGCACTGGACCCCCTGGCCTGCATATTTTTTCCCTCTCACCCCCCACCGCTACTCAGGCGTGAGGCGTGGGGCAAAAAACTCAAAAGCCTTTTTAATTGTATCATTGCATATTTATCCTCTGTTGTGAGCCCAAATATGCAATTTCAAAAGTCGCTGTACATTCAACATTGCACACTGCAGTTTACTTAGTTTTACACCATCTTTCAACGATAAGAGCTGGTCCTTCACCTTCACCTTCACAAGCCAAACAGTGGGCCAAAAGAAAACAACTAAAACCATGACGCCTTCTACATGGATCAACACTGAAGGTGCACATGACATGACATTTGCAGGTCAGAGGTGTTTTCAGTGCCGGCCCAAACAGCAGTGTAGGCCTACACATGACACCCAAACACACAGCACAAAATCAGGTCTGTCTCCTGCTCAGGAGGATGCTGTTGACAAGTTTCATAAGTTTTGAGATCACCTAAATCTCCACACACATTTCACCAGTTGGTGCAGCAGCATACTGTGCTAAACAGCATAGCAACAAGTATAATAAAGATACATATACTGCTGTAAGTATTGAATACTGTGTGTCACCTCACACAGACTTTAACTGCTCAGCCTGTTATACAGAAACCATGAGTATGAAAGAATAAATACTCTGATTATCCAGCAAGAAAGTAAAACCATGGTAAACAACTTACGTCGGTTTGAAGTCTGATTGTCCATTTGTTCTTAATCGTCCAGATGCCTCCAGTCCATATATGTCCATTGATGTCCAAGATCCAAAAGGGTTTTCAAAACAGTAGTCCACGCTGATCATGTCATGTGAAGTCCATTGCAGACAGTGCAACCACTTTTCCCTCTGAGCCGCAACTCAGGTGATGGTTTGCTAGCTTAAACATTTTAGAGCGTCTTTACTTCGCGGCCGTCAAAGATAAAGATGAGCTGTTATTTTCTCCTTAAACTAGAGAATCGACTCTTTCTAACATGTCGCGTTTTCCGTCGATATACTAAAGTTGAAGGATCGGAAAGATTCAGAGTAGTTAAATACCGTTTTTCTATAGCTTTGCTGCTTTCTCTCAGCGCGTTTATTCTTCTCCACGATCACCTGGTCCCTTGTTTGTGACGTCAACAGTTAAGTCATTCCATTCGACATTCTCTTCCTTGTTAGGTTCTTGGCCTGGCCTGGCTTGGCTTGGTCTGGCTGGGCCTGGCTGGGCCTGGCTGGGCCGTTTTCTCAAACTAAAATGAGAGCAGTAGGTTACTGTTTTATTCTAAGGACAACTTGGTCTTAATTTATTACAGTGACAGAAAACAGACAGGGTTGAGACCACTCAGAGGTTTTTTTCCATATCACTGTTACAACATAAAGACAGCTGATGCCCATGTCAGACTGTCTTGTAGCAGGAGACTAATAAACACCAAATAGTTTCAGGTGTGTGCTTGTATGGGCAAAATGGAAGTCTCTTCGGACAAAAGTACCTGACAAATAAATTTAATGCAATTAACCATTACATCATTACATCATCTGCCTGCATGTTGTCATTTTTCCACCATCAAACAGGACACGTGTTGCTGTTCTTTCTCTTTATATAAAAGACTCTTGGAGAGGATGTCACAAAGAAGCCTCACTCAAATAAAGCGAGCCATAATCACATCACCATTGAAATAGAAATCTTTTCAGCATATTACTGCACAGTCTCAATACTTACCTAAGACATGTTTCTAGTCATCCATAAAGAAACTGTGTGAGGTATATTGGATCGGATTGGATTGGATTGAAGCTCAGGCCAATAAGCTCAGGTGTGTGTAAATATGTGTGTGTGTTTATGTGTGCATGCATGTGTGTGTGTGTGTGTGTATCCACATTCGTGCAGCCTATACTCATACAATATTTATACTTGTAAGAGAATGATGAAAAGCATCAGGGAGAGACGTGTTTTTCTGCCTTATTACACATAAATGCAGTCTGTTTTCAGTGTAGGTGCATGTTGACTGTGAGAAAAGATTATTTTGCACAAACATGTAGTCCTGTTTTTACTGAGTGTTTCACAAACTCCTATGTGTTGATGTGATGCTTTTTCACTGGGGGCATTTTTAACACATCACAATGTAAAAACCTCAGTTTTACTGTATAGTTGTATTCCACACAAACTATTAGCATATGACACAAATTTCTAGATGGTGAGTAAGGTAAAAGTTACTTCAGTATACTGCAAAGTTCAAAAATCAGCATGCGGAAATGGTTACTATGCCCATGTTAATGTTAAGAGTTAGTTCATAGTGGTGCAGCCACACGGAGCCAAAAACAGGCCTGGAAAGTCTTTTTTTCTTAAAGCACAAATACCAGCACAGCCCTTTCATTATTGCCTTCTTTTCTCCTCTTAACACTTTTCTCTTCCTGCCCCTCTCTCCTTGGTTTGCAGTTACTCAATAGCCAGAGGGCACAATCACGAAACCAGTAAACCAATCAGGAAGCTTATTAAACATGACACTCACTGAGCACACTCAATATAAGCGAAGGACATGGGCTCTGAGGTCTACGTGCCAATTAGGAAAATCAGATCAATCATAACAGTCAATGTGAGCTCTCTGCCACTCTTGCGCATTATCTCCCCTCGTCACAGTCCTTCTCATCTGCCTTGAAAATACTTTTCAGATATACGCTCCAGCAATGCTGTGGGCACACAATCACGCACAGCTTGTCGCAGAATAAGCAGGGAATAGACAGTTGCTATCTACGCATTCGCATGCACACACAGCACACTCCAGCAGGCTATTCATCACAATTTAGCCACAGCATCAGACACTGAGGGAGCAATAACACCCTCCCACGAATACCATACCAAAAAAAAACAAACAGCTACACACTTCTCCTCCCATGACACAAATCTTCCCCTTCACACTCTCTCACACTTTAATTCCTGCTAAGCTGTCTGTCACCCCTTTTTTTTCCTCCTAAAACTAGGCTGTAGTATCCCCTTGAATTTGAAGGGAAAGTCAAAGAAAATCTCAAAATGAAAAATGACACTTTTTTGTGATGATAATCCAGGTATATGTGACATGATTATAAAGTTGCATGATAAGATGAATACTTGATTTGTTCACATTCTCTGTTTGTTTTGTTTTGTTTTGTATTTCGCACATTTCTGATTGGATCTCTTTACTGGCATTTTATGATTGGGCAGTATGAAATGTGCTATGTTGTATTGAATAGATGTGAGGATATGTTTTTTCTATATTCAGGCTCAAAATGTCACAAAAATGAGTTAACACATGGAGGGTGTTTATATGAGCCTTCTGTGCATATGCACAATACATCAGCACATTTTACTGCAATTTTCTGGTGAGAAATTTCCAAAGACCCTGACAGTAATACATGCCCATTAACTATGCTACAAGTGACTCGGAAATGGGTTTAGTGGACAAGTCATTAAAGGCCATTCTTAAAGGTTACCTTTAAAAGAAAGTCCCTGTTACTATTACTCTGTTATATTGAAGTGTATGGCTACAGAGATAAAATCTTGTAGTTTGTTTTTGAGCCCTGACGGCTTCACCAGCCTTTTGATGTCACGCTCTTTGCTCTGCACACTTAAAATTGAAATATAGAGATACTCAAATTGTAGCAGGTGGCAAAGCTCAGTACAGATTCTTTGTATTTATCTGTCATGTTAACTTCTCCTGATACCTCCCCTGTACCCTCTCCATCCTCTTTCTCATCAAGCCACGGATGAGGTGCTACAGGAAAAATGACTTCTTAAGTTCTTGTCAGAAGCTTGTTGAGAGTTAGTTATAGGTCTGCTGGACTGATGATGATGAAAAAGAGAGATCTGCTTGACAAGATCTAATTTCAGAACCACTGCCTAAAATGCTGTGGGCAAAAACTTGTTTTGTGTGCACAGAGTATGAAAGTGCACTACCGCCACCTATAGGCAGGCAGAGTATGTGCACAATTAGAAGTCAGTCACAACCATGACCATAATCAACTGTGTGAATGTGTATGTACAACCTTAAACACATAAACTATCAACTCTGTTCAAATAACACTTAGATCACTGAGCATGAAACTTTACCCTTGACCTGATTTCACTGATCTTCTTTGATGCAGCTTTGCAATTTAAACAAATCACAAAAATGCTCCTGATATACACCCATATCCATGTCTAATGACTAATACAACAATTGCTTTGGTGTTTGACAAACCCACAGTTAAGTTGTAATTCTCAATCTCTTCCAGCAGATGGCGTCCTCGCTAAGCGTAAAACCTGGAAGGTCTGAGCTTCAACACACTGTTAACTATAGTAAACTGTCAGACAGCCAGGTCCAGACTCACACCCACCTGTAATGAAGGCTAATTAAAGAACACCTTGTTGGTAAAGGAGCTATATTTATGCAGCAGAGCAAAGCACTTTACAATTCCTCACATTAGTCATAAACAGACACTCATACATGAGCGGTGGTGTTCCAGTGTGTTAAAGGTTTCGGCTAAGGTTGAACCCTAACATTTAAAGGTTTCGGCTAAGGTTGAACTACCACCTCCACAAGTTCTGAACATGAATAATATTATTTACATGTTTTCATACACTTAAACTCTTGGTTTACCTCAAGTGTGAAGTAGATGTGGAGGAAAATTTAATAGAGACAAGAGCAAACAGATGTGAGTTCAGTAACCTCAATGCAGAATATTGTCCAAATGTAAAAAAAAAAAACTTAGTATGATCAACATGAAAACCCTAATTTATTTGACTGAATAATGAAACAGACGGAGACTGAGACACGGTGAGCTGAAAAACCACCACAGACAAAGTTCCCATGTTCCTCCATAATAGTGTCTCTAGGCATGAATGAGAACATTCACAGACTCCATAATAGTGGCTTAAGGCAGATGAGAGGCAGTTCTACGCAGGAAGTGACTCTGGATTCCCAAAGATCACAGCAAATATCAAGTCCAGTCTTGATCTAAAAGACGTGTTAGGAAAATGCAGGTAGTGCAGAACGCAGGTGAGATCTTGATGAGGTGTCTTCTCCGCTGCAGGACATCCAACAGGGATCCAGCAGCTTCAGGATTCATCCAAATCCAAGAGCCCAAAATCTGGCAAGTGAAGGACAGTGAAACGATTAGGCACTCTTCATGATGCAAATGACTGCATAAAGTAATTAACACAATCAATGTCGACCACGGATCTATTATATGATGATATGCTCTTACATGGTGATCCATGGTGTCCACCTGGAACAAACTGTCCTACAGAGCTGATCTGAGAAAATGAACCTCACAGACTAACAGTTTGGTTGTAATTTCTTTATGCTTAACATTTATGGGTCAGTATCTGACTTTCACTTCTACTACTACGACCACAGACTCACCAAAGAATCACAGGCCTCAGTTATACACATAGCTACACACATGTCACTTTACCATTCAAGCCAAGTCCAGCTTCTTCTGTGTTTCTGACAGTTTGTCTTGCAGCCGTTTCTTCCTCCAGTCCAGAAACCTCCTCCTCATTCTGTTGGCCTGCCAGCCCGCCAGGAAGCCGGCGGCGAAAGACACCACCACGGCCACTTGTAGTGTCCTCTCAGACACGTCTGCCATGTTCACCTCTGTCTGACAGATGCACACATTCGTGCAAGCCGTATGAAATTCTTAGCCACACTCATACAGGAAGTGAATCGCGCGTACTCACGCGATATCACAGGAACGGTAATCTCGCGGGCTTCAAAGTAAAGGTCGAGAGCATGGATGTATTATGATACTGTACAACTACCAAAATACTACTACTACTACTACTACTACTACTAATAATAATAATAATAATAATAAAAATAATATGTTTAACATTGACAGACAAGCCAGAGTTAATTTAAAAACATGTTTATTTTGTGTAAGTAAAGAGTTGTTTATGTTTCAAAAAAGCGTCAAAGTAAAAAAAGAAAGTCAAAGGAAGTACAAATTCATTTAACATGGGTCACAAGTGTGATTAAAACAAAGGAAAATATGAAAACATATTTGAAACTATTTAAGTGTGGGGAACCAGCTTTCGTGCAATGCACTTCCCTCATCTCTAGCTCACCATTGAATTCCAGTTATACAATTGAGCTGCCGAATAAAATGTTTAAAAAAAGCCCATAGCTCACAAAGGCTGGGGGCAATACAGAAAGAATCCACACACATAGACATACATGCATGTTCATCACACAAGTCTGTCTGAGGCACACAGACTTTTACAAATTAAACACTTGGAACACAAAATATCAAAGCGAGTAATGAGAACTGTACAGTGGGTTAAAAAAAAAGCATTGTGTTTAACCACAAATTTTGCAAATCTGTCACATACTGCATGAGATTGATCATTTACAAGCTGCTGTTTGTTCAATTGTAAACGAAATAAACTGTAACCGGTGGCCCGTTCTATTAATGCTGAAGAAATTTCACCTGTCACCTTTCACAGTTTGGAGATGAACATTGGTTTATTCTTTGACGACTGAGGAGGTATTGCATGAGAGGAGTGTAAACCGTAGTCTAATGTACCTTAAGTCACACAGGTATGAAGTGTTTGAGAACAGTGAGTGAGTGAGAAGTGTTGTGATTGTAGTGGCAGCAATGGTTTCAGTGAGCACCAAGTTGTGTGGGTTTGTAACAAGTCGCTATCGCTTACACCATTTTGCAACTCTCTAAAATACTCGGATTGGTTGCAAAGTGGCCTGAAACTCGGTAAAGTCCAGCAAAAAAAAACAGCAAACGTAACATGATATGCAATCAGTGACAACAATAAACACAGTGTGATCTTTAGCACCTCTGCTTAGTGAAATAGCTCATGGCTTCACTGTTAATTCACTAAGTAACTGAGCTGTGGTTTGTGGTAAAAAAAAAAAAAAAGATTTTCAACTTAGTGTCATGTTTCATGGTGTTGAGATACATGACCTTTTCTAATGCAGTTTACGTCTTCCAGTATTAAGAGAAAACAAAACTAAATGAACAAGGATTTGTCACTTATTGTTGAGAATAATTCCTCTGGAGATGCATCCAGCTCGATGCTCAGTGGATATATTTAAGAATGAATCTAAGGATCACTGGCTTTAAAAGTCTGCTCTGCCAGCTGACATAACTCTTAGGCTTGACAGCTGTGTCCCCACAGTGATAGTGCAGCTTTGTGATTGATTTTTTTTTAACACAGTAGATTTCACTAGCTGCAAAATGAACTTAAAAAAGAGTTTTTTGAGATACCTACTTAAACCTTCTCACCAGTTTGGAACAAAACAGATTATCGATCTTATAAGACAGCAGCTTCTTCTTTAAGTTTAAATATGTGACTGAGGTAACACACCATACTGGTTTATAAAGATCCCTGTCTTTAGTAGATCTTCAGAGGTGTTGATACTGTGTCCATGAGTAAGATCTGAGCACATCCATGCTGCTGAAAGTTAGATATAGTTAAGTTATTACAGGTCACACTTCAGTGTACAGTAGCTGCCATCAGTGTGGAGCTGAACTATTTACACTCTAAAGCCATTCAATTCTCTAATAAAATGAACATTAAATTATAAAAACGTATCCTTAAACTGCAAATAGTCATAATATGTACAGTCAAGATGTCCGATTTGTCAATAAAATGTTGGTGCAGATGCAGTAAAAGCCGCCAAGTGTGTAATCCGAATCCAAAGACGCTCGTTATCTATTGCTGATGGTTGAGAAAGTCCGAGAGAGTCAGCACTGGTTCAGTTTTAGTGAACAGTGATCAGGGGTTTGGCTCCTCGGCACAAAATCACAACCGATTCTGTTTAAGCCTGTCGATGTGGTAACAGAGTTTAAGTGCGGGCCCCAGCTTCAGTCCCAGGTACTTCATCATCATCTCACTTTTCAGCAGGAGCAGAGCGTCTCCATCTATCTCCTGAAACACATCACAGAGCCACGTTACTGCTACAATACATCACATAACCTGGTGATCTTCACGCGCACAACAATAAAAATCTCACAAATCTCACACCCTGACATATGCAGGTTTGGTCCAACACATTTGTATTGCATTATCAGTCATTGTCAAGGGCTGTCTACAATATGAAGCAGTCTGGACTTACATGCTTCCTGAAGGCTTCAGCGTGAGGTCCAAGGGCTTGCGGGTCAGCGTCTTTAATAAACCAAACCACCTCCTCCACACCCCAGCTGGAGGGGTCTTTGTCAGCAGGACGCTTGCACTCTCCAGAGTCTGGCATAGGCATGTAACCTATGAAGCACAGGGAGAGTCAAGATGTTATGCTCAAATGCTCAATGTTATTGGGAACCAGATGAGTTTATTTATTTTCTTCCAAAGACTTCCAGAGATCAAAAGAGCTCTTATGCCTGATAATGAAGAAGCTACAGCTGGGAGGTTAGCTTAGCTTGCTGTTTCCACTTCTCTGTGTGGAGTTAACAAAAGGATCCAACCAGCACCTGTACAGCTCACTAATTAACGTTAACATATATTGTCTTGTTGGTTTATTTTGAAGAAAAAAAAAAATGTTTGGGACCTATAAAAGCATCAGTACAAAGCAAATTAGCTGATATATAAAGCACCTTTTTGGTAATAGACAAAATAGATGTATACTTTTAGTATGTATTTATTCCTGTGGTCTGGATTACAAAAAAAAACATTGGACCACTTTTATTTTGGCTAAAGTGCATTGACGCTAACACACAGCCTTACCATTTCTGTTCCCGTCCTGGAAGCTGCCTGGGCTAGACGCTTTTCTGCACACGGCCACAGGGGTAGAACAGCTGCTCCCACGATAGGCATAAGTGTGCTTTGTTGCGTACTGTGACGTCATGACATTGAAGGCGGAGTCACTAGGATCTACAGCGTAGCGCTTTGAGTCCACCGGTGGGTCGCATAAATAGTCATCAGGCATTGGTGTCTCTGCTGAAGGTGGGGAGACAGGAAGTGGCATCATTAAAGCCGGGTTCATGATGAAAAGTCAGTAGGTCAAAGGTTTCACTCATCCTGTAAAATATCTCAACGCAAAATTTTGGACTGGGCCAATATTTTGTCCATTGTCTTGTGTGAATGTAACATAATTGGTGGCAACTTTTCTTGCAGCCCCTTTAAGTAAAATCTGTCAACAATTACTGTACTGTACTGTACTACTCTACAACCAATCCATCATCAGGTCAATATTTCAATAATACCTTTCTCATCAGCATTTGTGCTTAATACTAATAAGCAACCGTTAGCATGACCGTGAGCATAGTATATCTACTTGACAATGCACTTGTGTCCGTTAATGTAAGCATTTAGCACAAAGGACTGCTGTGGCTAAATCTCTGCAGGTTTTATGTCCTACATTATATCACAGTTATATTTTTCATGTTCTTTCAATACAGAGAAATAAATACAAAGCTAATCTCTGGGTAAGCCAGGCTAAAACCCCCTCAGCCTGTTACTGTATGGATGTGAAACAGCTGAGAGGTAATTCCTCTGAATCTGCTTCCTTTGTGCCAACCATTTTTCAGCTTGTCAGTAAGGTAGATGCCTGCTGGTTATGCCCGAGCTGGCTGCTTATGGATTTACCTAATGACAGATTTATAAAATGGAAACACTCCAATGAGATGATTCTACAATGTGCAACACTGCGGTCAACCTTATTGTTTTGTTTTTTTGTATGTTTGTCTTGTTTGTATTTTATTGTTGTCTCAAAAATCTATTATGTGATAAGATCTGTTCATGTGATTTGGTGGGCTTATATACTGATATACAGAGTTACACTGTTTACTCAACTGCCTTCATATTCCACAGCAAATGCATAACATTTTAATTCTGAAGATACTATTTCTACTGTTACATCTCAATGTGCAGTTAATACTATACATTCTGACATAATACTAATAATATTATTAATAATAATAATAATAAATGAGAAAATATATATAAAATGGTCAGTATGCAGGGAATTTATACAGCTCAGACCATATCCAAAATAATATCTCTAAAATACAGAGACTATTTTTGAAATGTGTCTCCAGTTCACCAGAGAAATCATTTACATATCTGTCTGGGTGGCACCACAGCCAGAAAACTGCTTTTAGTGTGAATGTGTGTGTGTGTGTGTGTGTCTGAGTATTTGTGCATATGTGTGTGTGCACGCACGCTTTGCTTCTGTATGTCTACAGTGTGACATCAAACAGTTTCCATGATTTACAAGAACAAAGAGCAAACCCGTGGTCCTTGACACATGAGATTCCCATTCCCACCTCAAATACACTAAAGGCAATCTTTAAATATTTGCTTATTCAGAGCAGGACAGGCTGTGGGGAGAAAAGCAAATAAAAGGGAGAGCAAGATAGATAGTGTGGCTGTGTGAAATGTGTGTGTTTTTTTTGTGAAATATTAAAATATGTCTTTCTCTGGAGGCAAAGCAGGAGAGAAAAGCTCAGCGGTAAGACTGAAAGAGAATATGAAAGATGGTATGTTTGGGTTATGTTTGAAGGCATTTATTTCTCATTTTAAAGTATGTATACATTCCCACTAAACCTACAGACAGTGGTGTTGTTTTTGATTCAGTATGCACACACACATAAGAATCACTGTTTTATATCTAAAAGCATATCTCCTCACAGAGAACAAGTGATTGGTGTATGTGGAGAACAAAGAAAAACATCATGTTGACGCTTGTGAAGACACAAGAGCGTGTTTCGTGCTAAATGAAAGTGACAGTCAGAGCAAGGTAGCAGGAATGAAGAAGATAAGATACAAGAGTAATTTATTTTTACATTTTTTATGGGATAGAGAAGGTGATAAAAGTTGAGATGACAGTGGTGTTACCTGTTAGGGCCTGTGGCGTGGCAGAGTGGGGGACAATAGCTGCGTCCTGTGGGATGGAGCCCATCTCAGGTTCTGGTGTGCTGTTGGGAGGAGAGTTGGCCAGTGGGGACATCACCATCCTGGGCTTCAGCTACAGACACACACACGCAAACACAATGGTGTTCCAGTATAGCTCTAAGTCTGTACTTGTGCTGTATTGAAATAACATTGTTATCTCTAGTGGAGAAAAAAATGGCTAGAGGATGCTACGCTAGCAAATTTGGCTGAGGATTAAATATATCCTCTGATCCACTAGAAAAAAGATCTGGATTTAAAGCAAAATGATGGGTCTCAAAAAGGCATTGGCACTGGTGGCAACAATAGTGCTATTAACAGCAGCCTTGTTCCCCAACAAGCATCAAATATCATTGTCATACCAATAATATTGTAGCTAGCAGTTCTAGAGCCAATTCCATGGTACAATTTTTGACCTTGTTTGCACATCACCACCCCCTCCCCAACAATATTTCATTTCCCTATCAACACCAATGCCAATCCCAATTATATTACCATTCATTAAAATAACACCAACAGTAAAATTTTTTCTATTAGCAGTGTCGATAAAGGCATCAGTAAATATAATCAAAGGTACCCTGTGGAGGACATTGTTTTTGAAAAGCAGGTCTCTATCTAAAACACACAGGAAACCACTGATCAGCTGTTGTTGAGAGTAGTGCAGCAACAGATTTAAAATAAAAGTGCCAAGAAAAGAAGCAGAAAACTTCTAGCTGGTGTAAATAGGAACACAAATAACGCAAGTGCTCGAGTTATTTACGAATCCGTGCTGCGAATGCTTTATGAGGAAGGAAATGCTTTCAACACTTCAAGAACCACACAGTGCGGTTTGAGAGAGTGAAAAAAGACCTGAATGAAAATATATCTGTTTAGAAGAAAGTGACAGGGGGACCTTTAAAGAGCTTTAATGTCTGCACGGGAGATTTTTTTAAGTCATCCATCTCACACACGTACTGGGTGGAAAAGAACTTGGTTTTAATCAATACAGCTTTAATCAATACGACAGTCCACGTGTACTGCAAAGTTTGTCTCAGGCTTTGAGTCTATTTCACACACAATTACACTGATTGGGCGTTAGGCCCTGAGCACAGTCAAAAGACGTGACCTATGCTCGATTCTGTATCTTTACGCATCTTACGCATCTTACGCATCCTATGCTCGATTCTGTATCTTTACGCATCCTGTTTTGGAAGACTGAAGACTGAAGCTCCTGTTGCTTTCACTATTGCAGCCTGTGTAGACACTGTTTAACCCTCATGGCAAGCTAATAGTAATTTCATAATACAACATAAATACAACAATGACTGACCAACCTTAAATCCAGGTTTCCTGCCTCTCTTCTTCGGGACCTTGAGGGGTGACAGAGCTTCTACGTAGTGAGTCTGGAACTCCAGCTTTCGGATGGGGGGCCGCCCTCTCTTTCTGCCAGGTACTTTACCCTGGGGCCCCGCTATAAACTGTGGGCCGGGATTGGGAGTCTGCATTTCGGAGCCGACAGACAGGGCGCTCATCAGACCTGACAGAGGCAGAGAGATTATTAAATAGAAAGTAACAGGAAGTGGTAGCTTTAAAGTGCACGCACCACTGCCTTGGCTCCAAACTGGAACGGAAACTTAGATGTACAAGCGAGAGACTACCCCCTCCGCACAGAGAGAGAGAGAGAGAGAGAGAAAGCGAGAGACTATAGGAAATAGAAACAAAGCAACATAAAGCTTTGTACTCTACCATACCCCTCCCCCTCTCCAGCTGCAAAGATTGCAATAAATATCATTACTGCACAGAGAGAGTGAGAGAGAGAGAGAGAGAGAGAGACAAAGACACACACACACTCAAACATACATAGAGGAAGTGAAAGCAAAGCATGTGTACTTGCAGCACCCACACAATCAAACAATCAATCAAGTGCATACACACACACACACACAGAGAGAGCTGTGGCTTCAAGTGTTTGTCTTGTTACTATTCATCTCTAAGCTCCTGACTTTCACAGTACAACCCTCATTCAAACCATCTCTCCATTATTTCATTCATGCCACACAGTCCCTTACCTGATTACTGGCCCTTTAACATGAAGAGGTTAATGCTGCACTCAATAGTAGCCGCCTCGTACCTTATTTGACTCTTTCATTTCTATCAGCTAAATACACATCTGGCCTGGCAACTGTTACAGAATAAAAGCCTCCTCCTGTGATGACAAATACTTGGTCATTACAGAAAGAAGGGAAACAGGAACAGAGACAGACA
>OMNW01016277.1:0-10123 GCA_900303245.1 Selene dorsalis
GATACCTGTCTGCAGCGCATGTGCAAGCTGTGATTGGCTGCTACTCCTGCTCCCTCTACCTGACTGAAGGAACAGCACCAGGAGCGTTGGATTTTTGCAAATATGATTACAGGCTGTAGGCGGAGCCAGAGGAGTTGGATTTGGTCCTAAATCACCCATTTGATGTACTACTACCAGAATATAGTGACAGTTCCAGCAAATATGATTAAATATAAGTTACCAACTGCACCTTTAAGGGTTTTCCTGGGTGTTTGTCCTCAGTCGATGTGAGGGTCTACAGCCAGAGGATGTTGTTATGATGCCATGTAAAGCCCTTTGACAGAGTGTTTGTAAAAGAATGGGCTATAACTTGCCTCGCCTGCCTCTGACTCTCTAGGCTCTTCGGTGCACCTGTCCTCTTAAGCTGCAGTAGGTTTATAACAGGTAACATCCACACAAAGAGCAGGTGCTCCTCCTGCTTTGTACACTCTGTACAACACGTTCAGCAGCGTCACCGCCTCACTGCTTAACACCTGGTTGATAAAACAGAATCTGTGGTACAGCACTGTGCAGCAGCAGCGGTGGTAGCGGGGGACAGTCAGACTCCAACCACATCCATTCAGGAAAACTGCAGCATCTGGACACGAGTTTGGACCAGACTCCTGACAGCCATCTTTAAAAGCATGACACATAATCCAGACACCAAACACTATATTCTGTCTATAAAGTGATTTAATTCCTAGTGAAGACGACAGACCGTCTGTGATTATTGTGCTAATTCATTCTCTCCTGCGCACCTGTCGCCAGGACCAGAGCTGCAGTAACACACACACACACAGACACACACGTGGAGCATCAGGAGGTTTCTCTTGTTCTCTTGTTGTCTCTTATTCTAAACATCTTCAGAGAACTGTATCTTCATTGTCTCCAATTCAACCTTTGTCCTTGGAAATACATTTTTAAAAACTCGAGTCTCCAGCTCACAGTCATTTCTTCTTCTACTCAGACTTGTATGGGTTCCATCCTGTTTGTCCACGTTGCCTGAGGTCACCATGGCTTTGACCTTTCAACTTTGACCTTAAGCCAACAAATTCAAAACAGATTGTCCTTCAGTTCAAGTGAGCGTTCTGACCAAATCTAGAGAAAATCCTTCGTAAAGCGTTAAAGCGCTTTTGAAATTTGATTTTAAGTTAACAAATTTCATTCAAAAACATCTTGTCCTTGAGTCCAGGTGAATGTTATCACCAAATTATAAGACATTTCTTCAAGGCATTACGGAGATAAGACATTCACAAGGCCAAAACTGCGCTGTGCATGGTCACTAGGCCCGTTACCTTTGATCCCCAATATCAAATTAGATCCAATTAATTGGATCTACTGAATATTTGTGCCAAATTTGAAGACATTCACGGCATTACTTGGATCTTATGTCCACAAGAATGAGACAGACACAAGATCCGCGAACAAAATGTCTCTGGCACCGAGAAAGAGGCTGCTCTGCCATCTTTTACCTCTTGGCTGGAGTTTCGCGCGTGAAAGCTTGCACATCTGCAGCTGAAAATATCTGGCGATCGTCAGGTTCTCAGACAACCAAAAAGTTTGTTGACACAAAATCAACCCTCATCACCGAGCCGTCCAATCAGCCCCCCACACCGTTACGCTGACAAGTGAACTCCATGGAAACAAACCAGGAAGTCTCATCAGCTTAGTGATTCACCCCACATGTTGAGACCCCCACCACCACCACTGACATACCTATTGGGTGGGGGGGGGATTTCTAAGCTCTGCTCTGGAGGGGCGGAGCCTGTGGGAGGAAACGTAGGAGGACAGTGAACACCATAACAGAGCAAGGCAGTGACAACAGGACAATAGAGCATCACTACCTCCTCACTTCATCTCCTGTTGCCATAGAGACACTAAATGACTTTGTGCAATTTGTCAATCAGGCAATCTGTGCGTGTGTGTGTGTATGAGTGAGAGAGAGAGAGAAAACAGTCTGAATTTCATTTTCCTAAATTGAAGTGATACTCATCCACAAATCTGTTCCGTATTATCCACGGACTTGAAAAGAAGCTGTCACAACAAATATTTTTCTAAATTACTTTTTTCTCTCCGGCTCCGGCTCCAGTAGAACCAGTCTATCAACATCTGTCAACATCTGTCCCTCCTCTGCTCATCCTAACAAACTGCAGCCAAGTCCTTACTGCTGCTGCTCAGTGAACTTCACCTCCTCATATCAAGCGTTTTATTTTACAGAAGCCAGTGAAGCTAAATCATCCACTATGACATCATCAATAAACCGTGTGAGGTGTAGTTTATTGAAGTCTGAGGCCGTTGCTGCTCCACATGTGGTCACTTCAGTTGTGAAAGGCCCTGGTTGTTTATGTGAATAGAGCATGAAGCACCTGGTTTACACAGAACAATCTATATGACTGATCCAGGGCTGTCTGCAGGGGTCAACAAGACTCATCAACACCTGTTTACGGGGAAGTAGGGGTCACACAGTGAAGTGTAAACTCATCAAACTGACATCAGATTTGATGTTAGACAGTTTATTATAAAACATTTTTTACTTTGTATTTTTCAATTAAACTTAACAAGTGAAAATCATAAAATCACGTTTATACCTGCCACTGACAAAAAAACTTAAAACTAGAAAAAGGATTTTTCTTAAAAAATTCAATATCTCCAATATGTAAAGCCCAGACCAAGTATCACAATATATAATACAACCATATGTGACAGTATTATATATGTTTTGTTTCTGAATGTTATGTAATTACTTTAAGTGACTTATGGTCCTATTCATTTTTTAATATTGTAAATATCATGTCAAATTTTATATTATTGTGGGCGTAGTACTGATAAGAAAAGTATGAGGTGATTATGAGCAAAGTTATGTCAAAACAGATAAAGAAAAGATGTGTCATCTCACATGTAACAGCTTTTAGATGAACAGGGAAAAAGGATTCAGACTTCAAAAAAAACAAGATCTTGATTGTTTTTCTAATGAAGTAAATAAGCGTAAATGCTATTTGTGTTTATCTGTGGTGGTGGATAAACCTAAAGACTGGGTAACTGCTCAGCTCAGCTCACTATATTCAGTTTAGATCCTTTTTCAGAGCAGAAAATAAAACCCTGATGTAACTGCGCAGTGACACTGAGCTGCCAGTCAGCACCTGTTATCTTCACCTGTACAGTCACTCCATGTTAAAGGCCAACGATCTCATATAGTGTAAATGCCATAAAAACTGACCTTTTAAAATGACAAAGCGATGTTGTCCTGGTAGTTTCAACGCCAACCCCCCACCCCCTCCTCTAACCTAACCCCCTACAGACACACCTGACTTGTGCACACCTGATGACCTCACATCCCACCTGCTCTTTATCTTCTCAGAGGTAAAAGACTTTTAGTCTAATCCAGGCATTCAGGTCGCACCACACCTGGCACAGCAGGACGGACTTCCTGTCTCACACCACAGACGACCAACAGTGAGCGCCTCGCCGCAATGACGACAGATTTACTACAATGCTCCTGAGGCCTTAAAGTGATTGTCCACAGCAGAGACATGTTAGAGTGAGGTAAAGGAGGCGTGGACTTCCTGTCCTCCGTGAAACTCTGTCTGAAAACCGTGAGGAGTGAAATCAGAGTGAGAGAAGCAGCATGAGGCCTGAGGAGCTTCCTGAGAGTCTGAGCCAAGTCGCTACATTTCTACACCTGTCAGCCATGAATATTGATGCAAGAGCACACTGTTTCCAGAAATGAAGCAGTCGTCTGCTGCGCGCTCACACACACACACACACACAATGGAGCGCATGTGTCCAGAACTGAGGTGGGAACTCATTTCTACCTGTCACAAACACACAGGAAAAAAAATGATGATCTGATCCTATTTTACTGTTTTATGTGTTTCTATTATTCTTTTGTTAGCTATGGAAGATTTTGTTTCCTGGTGAAACACAACAGTAAAAGTGTTTAGTAATAATTACTTTTAATGCAGCAAATCATTTTGATGTCTTCTTTTTAACTCCATACAGTAAAAAGATACATGTTTATATTAAAGCCCCACAAAGCAGATGTTTATATTGTGCTTTAGTCTTAAGCTGCCTTTGATGTCACTTACCCTCAGTGTTTCCTGCAACACTGTCCATTCCTGCACACACATGCCCAGAACACATCAACAGCGCCATAGGTGTTTTCCTGTGTTAGATTATTTCTGTTACAGAGCTAAAACTTACTTTTTTTACTGAAAGCACATCACATGTCCTCGGTTTCGTCTACTTTACATAAAGATCTGTCTTTTTATGGTTTCTACACTGAATTTCCTTTTGACAGTCACAACATTTACAGTGACTTTCTCTTGTGGGAATAAATAAGATGAAGGATTTATTTGGTGACCTGAGAGAGTGGGTGCTTCAGCCAAGGAGAGAGAGGGAGAGAGAGAAAGAGCTGTTCTCTTTTCAATGACCTTATTCCCTTCACTCAGACACTTGCCCTTGCACAAAAGAGCAGAAGAGCCAAACTGTTGCCGCTGCGCCCGACAATCACCAGGGGACGGCTCACTACAGGGACCAGGAGGAGGAGCCGGCTGCGCTAAATCAAACCATATTCTACCCTGCTCTCACAAACCTGAGTGTGTGTGTGTGTGTGTGTGTGTGTGTGTTAGCATGCACAAAGAGGGGAGTGCGTCTTTAAAATGGGACACAGCTCCTCCTCGCTCCGTCCCTGCCTCAGCTCTACGATGCTCCCACGAGGGGAACAAACAAAGGAGCTGTGGATGGAGCCGTCAGAGGCGCCAGGCTGAGGTGACCACACTCAGCTTTCTCCCCTTAATCAGATAAATCACTAATCTCCTCCAAATCTCGAGCCTCTGCAGCTTCTCCTCATGACACAGTTTTCACCTTCTCCTCGTGCCAGGCGTCCAAATGACCCAGTCTGCGTCTGCAGCACTGTGACATTGACATATTTTCACTATTGTGCTACATTTAAGGTCACAAATAGATCCGGGAGCTTTCCCTACTCATTGAGGCTCAGCACCAGAATGAACCCTCAGTGAGATACTACATGTTAGGAGAAGGACATGCTGACACAGAAAACACATCTGGGCTGTCAACTCATCAACCTGTACATCTAACCTGCCTCCCACACGATGTTCCCTTCAAAAGCTCGAACATTACATATTCTTATTCATAATTAGTTTGTACATTTGTGTATTTTACTTCTTCTTTTTTTTTTAACAGTTATTTTGGTTTTTGTAAAAAAAAAATTGTAAAAAAACATAAAATAAATAATAATAAAAAGAAAATCTGATTCCTCAATCCAGGATGGCATCTCTACATTGCATTACATTCATACTGTGAAAGTATTAATGCCTCAGTCCACAGAGCAGTGTACACAGTCTGTATTCAGAAACTGAGTCTCAAAACACACCGTCTGAACTTCTGGAACTTTGTGATGTCACAGTGAAGCAGTCACCAAGCCCCACCCACCTTGACCCACCATGCAGCACTTGCAGGAATTGATTTTGAGTGTTTTAACTGAAATCTGCTCTGTTTATTGGTCCACTGAGAAAACGGATCAGAAGAAAGGCTCAGAGCCTCCTCTCTTCTGACCTGTTGTTACTAGAGCTCTAGAGAGAAGCTGAGAGATGAGATGTAAACTACATTGAGATGTTTTTTCTTCTTATGGATCAACACTTCAACATAAAACACAGGCGAAGAGCAAAGTATGGACCTTTAAACAAACACCAATTAGTGAATAATAAACACATCGATAAGTGATTAATAAACAATTAATTGTATTTCTACAATTCTCCCATTTTCTGGGTCAACTGTAAGAACTGTTAAAAACCATCACTACACCGCTGGTCTGTCCCTGTCTTCCATTAGCTGAGTTTGCCATCTGTACTCTCATTAATTAAGATTACTTAAGTCCATAAAAATACATCTAATGATGTAATAACAGACTCCTCTGAGAATACACAACAACCAGGACGATTCAGCTCGGCCTCACACCGGCTTCACTCTGTCTGCTCACCTTCAGGCTCAGAGGAAGACCAGGCTTCAGTTCCAGCTAATCCAGACGCTGATCAACATGAATTGTGACACTAAACTGAGATTCACTCAGTCTGTTCAAAACAATTTCTGCCACACTGATAACAACTACATATATTTAACACACCCATCTTTATTACAGCAGTGATTGTGTACACAACACAACAATGGTTTCTCTTTCGTCAGCTACAGTTTGTTTTTCTTTTATTGTAGAAAACACAACAAAACGTCACAGACTGAATGAGTGGAACACACTGTGAACCTTTATACCAATAAGCTGCCAACACTTGCAGCTCCACACTGAACCTGTGACCCAAAATACTGTGTTGCACTTTGGTGCGGGTACCTTCCACATTCAAACCCATATGGTACCGTTACCCGGTTCCTGGGAACCAGTACCGGTATGTGACGGTACCTGTTTTCAGTACTTTTTTGTGTGTATGTGTAATAAAATTGTCAAAACTTCTGAATTTTGAATATTTATTGTTATGGTTCAGTGTAAACCAACTAAGCCGGCATGATGAGGGGTCTTCCTTAACGGCTGTCCACAAACAGTGAGTTCTCAATGGGCCTGAAAATTAAAACCCAACCCGCGGGTGTTGAAGCCTGGATCCAACATAGTCCGACTCACAAGCATTATTTCTCAGCGCCCGGCCAAAAAAAGAGGAAGCCGAGGACCCAAGTCATTTGTATATTTTTCCCACCCAATCCAGTGAGTCCGGTCGGGTTGGTCGGGCCAGCCCGGCCCATTGACACAGCTCCGTTGTCCATGTTCGTGAGATATAGAGAGTAGGGAAAGAAGGGGCAATGCGCTGCACACAGTTCTACAAGGAAATAATATTTTACACATTTTGTTTTCCCGTCAGCCAGAGTCTCCTCCACTCTCTCACATACAGAAAGGTGCGTTCAGGTACCGAAATGTGGTACCATTTGACTTTATGTGAATCAATACTCGGGATTACTGTGGGAATTCTCTCGGTATCATATCTGTATGTCTACCCTATTTTAAACAGTTATAAACTTCTGCTCACCTCACTGTAGCTTGAGTAAAATATGCAAAGGTACAACCACACTACAAACTTATCAACTTGTACACTGCAAAAACTCACAACACAACAGAAGTGTTTCCAGGGACACAAAAAAGCTGCAGACTGTGGGGTGTGCTTTGGTTCATTGCTTCTTGGGTTATAAAGGCGGCCACCTGTTAGTGGTATAAGGTGAGTTTGTTGGGTTTATTATAATGTCAATATCACATGATTCACAGATGTAGATTAGAATTAAAGAACACTTTAAGCTGATTTTGAAAATGGCCTTTGGCTCCTTTTTCCTATTTTGATTGTGTTATTAACAGAACGCACAAAAGGAAATGAAGATGATGAGCTGTAACACTGCATCTTCTTTGGAAACTTTGACTGGCAGTGACTTTCTGAAGATGGAGATTTACTGAAATTAGTTTGTATCTTTGTATCTGGGTCACAGTTACAGTCTCTTCTTTCCACTTGATACATCAAAAACAACCAAGTCTGCCATCACTGTGTAGATGCAGCATTAATAGTCAAATTAAATTAGACTGACAGAAAAAGACTGGTAAAAAGATGCAAATATTTTCTGCAAAGTGGTGAAATGTTACACAATTTATAGTCTGAATCTTTAGCAGTGTGTATTGCTCACACATTGTTCAGCCTTATACAGCATCAATCAACATCCCGTAACTTCTGTCGCCACAGTGCAGCGACATTCACTTCACCTGTAAAATCTAAAATAATCCACAAACTCTGCCTTAAAATTACACCATCAAAAATATATCAATGGTAAACCAACATGGGACCTGCTCCTTTAATGATGCTCCTTTTTTTTTATAAAGAAATAAAGTTAGTTAAAGTTGGGTATAATATTATATTATATATATATATACATACTGGGTATAAATAGACAAATGCAAAAAAACTGACAAGTATTGGTACTAAAACACATTTATTATTACTGAATGAGACATAAACAGAGTAAAGGTGTTCTGCAAATGAAAGGTCACATGGTCTGTGCACTACCTCAGTGATCTGAATGTTTTCTCTACAAACAGCAGCTGGAGATCTGCCATCATGTGTGTATCTCTCATGTCAGTGTGAGCACAAAGAAGCACATGATTCCTTTAAATTAATGTAACAAAGTAGAATTAACTTAGGTGAACAATGACTTACGGGAAAATCTAGCCCTGTGCCCTAAACTTGGCATAAAGAGATATATCACTGACTCATTTAACTTCCCACTTTTACAGCATCTTAAGCACCACACTTCTAGCAGAAAAGCTCAGTGCTCCACTTTTCACATCTTTCATTGTTCCATTGTTGTTTAAATACTGGTTTCTGTATCGTGCCTGCCCTAAACCAAGGACTAACAGATTTCTACAGTATTGTTTTAGTGTGCTGTAATGTGCACACAGGTCTAAACTCCTGCTTCAGCACTCAGAAGTTGCCCTCCACCCCCCACCCCCCACTCCAGCAACTTTTTTGATGAAGAAGTCAAAGAGCAGCAGTAGGTAAAAAGTGTCACACAATGAATACAAGAAGTAGGCACACACACACACACATTCAGATCAGAGTCTTCAACTAGCCTCAGCTGCATATCTCTATTGTCTGTAGGAGCAAAAACACCAACACAAGGTGACACATGGAAACACAAGACCACCAAGACCTCCATCCTGTGATGCATTAAACCACAAAGGTGTCAAACTCAAAACCACGCAGGTAGAGTCCACAATTGAATCAGTGGCTGTTCATCACAAACCAAAAGCAGCACAAATCAGGTGAGACAGGTGAGAGGAAACAAAAGACAACATTGTTCCCGACGGCAGAGTTTATGCTAAATACAGAGGACTTCATGAATCTGGGTTGTTTGAGTATGTAAGTGTTGATGAGTGATTCCACAGATGCTCAAGTGTATGAATTAAATATTTATATTACACTTTCATTAACACTTTCCAGTGGACTATACCAACAATTCCTTAAAATGTAATTAATTATTTGGCAGAACTCGGACCTGATGATACTGAAGGACATGGATGGATGGATACATGGATGGATGGATGGATGGATGGATGGATGGATGAACATAGAAATATGAATTTGGGATTAGGTGAGTTATCTGGACAAGGGGAGTTTTGCTAGAAACAAATACATGTGTATATTCAATGATTTGTTTGGTCTTAATCTATATATTAAAAACCATTTCATGACCTGCAGTCTCCCTGAGTGGAGGACAACCTCCAGCCCCACACCATCCCACAGCAGAGTCTGGGTGCTTCAGTCTGATTATAATAGAAAAGCCTTTTCACCTTAAATGTCTTTTGCATAATTCACATTTAATGCAAATATCATGAGGTGAGACCACTGGGATGTGTGGTAGCCTCTGGCACCCTTTGTCTGTAGCCCAGGGCTGATGCACCTGGCCAGGTGAAAGTCTGCAGATGGACGGACACCACTATCCCCTCCACGGCTCATCGTGCCCAAGCACACACACACCTGGCCGCCGCCGCTTCTACTGTTTCGAGGGGGCTAGCAGGCTAGCAGCCTAGCTTCCCCCTCTTTGAGGTTCTTGCTAGCAGACGCAGGGGCTAGCTCTCGGCTAGCTGCTCCATTGTCAGCCATTGGGTTGCCACAAGTTGGGAGAGCTAGCTAGCAACGAGCGGAAAAAGAAGTTCCCAGCAAGCTAAAGCGACTCGGGATGAAAAACACCGGACACACACACGGCACACACCGACCGAGAAACGGAGACACTGTGTCCTATTTCATGTTAGCACCGAGGCTAGACAGCTAGCTTTCTCCGCTAGCTCTGTAATGTCACTGCATCGCTGTTGTAAATACATTATAACAGCCCCGCTCCTTACACGTGTGGACAGCCTCTAAAACTCCTTCTCGGAGACATCTCCCCACCGAAAAACCCTCCCCGGTGGACCGCTCACCTGCTCCGGACACCGGACACACGCTCTCACCGGCGAGACATCCCCCCGGTTAGCCCGAAAAACACTGGCGCTTTTTATTTCCAAGGACACAAAATCGCCATGACAGTTTAGAAAAATGCATAAAAAATTAGC
>OMNW01016278.1:7518-42518 GCA_900303245.1 Selene dorsalis
CTGTGGAGCAGGATATGAGTGAAGGAATAGTCTTAGTCTGTTATTATACAGAACCATGGGCAGCGTGTGTGAGTCCTCACAGTTTGTTTTCCATGTCTGTATTTCCAGGTTACGAGGGCGTCCCTGAGTTTTTCAACGACCTCCTGAACCACATCAGCAGCGTGCTTCAGAGCCACAACCCCGACTTCGCCCCCGGGTGCGAGCAGCCCAAAGTTCTGCCGGTGAGCACCACAGTACCCAACAACGCCGTCCCGCCAGCCCCTGGCTGCTGCAGCATGATGGGTAAAGAGGCCGGCGGCAGCCCCTGGATTGTAGAGGGCGACGGAGGCCTGAAGGGCCCACGTCAGAGACTGGGCTGCAACTCGGCCATGTCCCCCAACTTCCAGCAGCACTGTGTCTCCACGATAGCTACCAAGGCTTCCTCCCAGTGACTGACCCCCCCCCCATTCCGTTTGATCCCTGAACAAAAAACGGATGACAATGGTGACAATAATAATGAATAATAATCATAATAATTATGATGTTAATGATGATAATATATCTAATCAAAAAACAAACCTTTTCCTATATAGTTATTGAAAATGATGGTGATTGGGTGTAAGCTTTTTTCTCTCTGTCTTTTTGTATTTTTGGCTTTGTCTAATGAGACTTAACAGTACTGTAATGTGAACTTTTGGGAACTTTTTGCCTAATAGCTGATTTTATTTCTCTCTCTCGTGACTTCTCTGTAATGCAAGGGTCCAGATGAGGTAGCTTATTACGAATGGCCGATTCAGGACTGGAGAAAGATCTGCCACTCAATGTGCAATGTATGATCCCTTCTGTGTCACACACACACACACACATACACACACACAGGTACGCACACATTGCAAACGGACCGTGCCAGTGATGTGTGATTGTGCTCTGGTCAACATCACTGACTCCTCTGCACAAAGTGAGGAGGGGGAGAGATGACTAGTGTTTGAACACTACTCTACAGATGGTGGCTGCTATGTGACTGTGGCCAACAGGACAGGAGTCTGAACATGCACCACAAGATAGTTTGGGGTTTGTTAGACTGAACAAACAGGAGAGCCGTTTACATTTCAGAGTGCCATCAAATTTATGTTCAGTGTAGGAAAGATGACTTCAGAAATCATCGTTTTCAAAGGTTAAAAAAGACAAAAAGTGAATCTCCATTACCACGTGACCAAGTTTTTTTTTCTTTTCTATGATTGTTGTTGCATCAATGTCTCTAGGTCTTTGAGCGTTTAACTGTACGTCAGATCCCGGATGTTAGGTGTTCAACAGACAAACAAACAAACCAACCACGTCCTTGTTGTTAGTCGCTCCACATCAGGAAGACAAGGATCACATTCCTTTTTGTGTTTTGTGGATGTTTCCAGAGAATTCCTATGATTTCTTCTGAATTCCAGTGGGATCTTGTGAGATTTCACACATCACTTCCTGGTTTTGTTGTCTCCTTAAACCCGACTCTCCACACACCTTCAGCACTTTTATCTGTAAAGTGAGGCAAGCTTCTCACATAAGGCCTTCTTGACCTATCAACAGACCTGGGGAGGACTGCTGTCACTTTTCATCGAATCGTTGATTAGAAAAATTAATCAAATCCAAAACTAAAGTCAGAATGTGTGTGAGTACCCGGCTGAATTGGGTAAACGAGGACATTCAGCTTTATTGTCTCGATCTAATAACACGTTTAACTGCACGTCTAACAAGATGCAGTTTAATGAATCCCTCAGTCCACTTGGTACACTTGCTTCAAGCTTCATTCTCCGACCCGCCTTCTGTCCCAGCTGCTGTATTTGTGTCACGTGTTAAAATCATTTGGAGGGGGAGTGGTGGGAGGAGGTCCAACTCTTGTTCCCAGTGTTCACTGTGAGATTTTTTTTACTTCGATTTTGTTAATATCTTTGTCCTTACATCTACTAAGAGCAACTTTATTTTATTGAGATTTTATTGGGGGGGAAATGTTTTATATAAAAGAAATGAAAGCACGTGATGTTGTTGAACAAACGGTGTGGACATTGACTAGAGGAAGAGTTAAAAAAAAACAAAAAAAAAAATGCAGGATGCGGTTGTCAAAGGGACAGAAGAGCTTGTGGTCAATGCTGCCCCTCTAGCATCTAGTGGGAACAAGCACCGACCTGCAGCGCATACAGATTATTACATTCCCCTGACCTCCTTCTCTTGTCCCAGAGAGCTCCTCCAAGCTCTTTGATTTCTTCCCATCAGTATCCGAGAGAACTGACTGTCCTCTCGCCTGTGATCTTAAATATTTTAAGCGTCACTGCAGCCATTACACCAGCATCTCTCTGGGACAAAAGAATACCAGCGACATTCTGGAAATTGGTTTTCACTAGACACATCATATTGCAAGATATGGTTATTAAAAAGTTTTTTGTTCCCCACAATTTGAGCGTGTACTGAAGCAACAGTGAATTTAAAATGTTAGGGTATAAGCAGCAGGTTCAGGGGAGGGATGTTTCACATACTTACACCCCTGTCCTCACCAAGAAATAGGGGCAAAGTTGAGGGTGCGTTCCTGTTCAGGTTGGAAAAGGCTGATATCTGTGTACACCACTATACTGTGTCCTATCTCGTGTTCCTAATTGTGCTTCTAAATGAGAAATAAATGGTTAATCGTATCTTTGATCATTTCCGCAAAACCCAGACAGTGTCATCCTGCTCCCAGCTTCCACCTGAATGTTTACTTCTTGGGTGTCTTGTACAGTACGTGTATATATGCCTCGGCTTACATCCGTACAGTATGTTGTTTTGTATCAGTTCTGTAATTGAGAGGAATCCACAATTTTGTGACCTTTTTTTAATTAAATGGCCAAACCAACAGGGCGAATTAAACATATGAAACCTCACCTGGCTCCATGTCATTCAGTTCTGCTTTCTTATTCACTCATTTGAGTTCATGAGTTATTTCTTTGAATATAGTGAGATGTAACATCCTGTCAAAACAGATTTCAGGGTTTTCTTGCGTAGTTGGTCGCTTTGGATCATCTGTGTAAATTCTACATTATAGAAACTGTAAGGTAGTGCTAAATACTTTAATTTCTTTCAATAATAATTCCTTCATCGAGTGCAAAGAGAAGACTGCAAACATTGTGCTGCAATTCTCCACCCAGCCTCCAGATGTTTATTGCTGACCATTGCATTTATGAGTCCAACATTTCATAGAATTGGAGACAGTAAAAAAAGACAGACAAGTACATATTTTCCCAAACAGGTCAATTGACTCTATACAAAGTGGTTTCATATTAAAATAAAAAATATATCTTTTCATAATCTTAGTCTTCTGTACATGTAAAAAAAACAAGAACACAAAGATATATTTACAAGAGCACCAGACAAAGGACAGTGGTAAAGGTTTCTAATGCTATTCACGTTTCCCAGCGAGGCTGCTGTGCCGCTGGGAGGTTGTCTGTTTTTACTACATGTTACTGAAGTTGGAGGTGATGCGCTGCCGGGTTCGCCAACAGTCCAAGGATGGTGGAGAGACAGTGAAGCTTCTCCTTGACGTGCTCGGGCAACTTTTCGTTCTCCTTATACCTGTGAAGAAGTAGGAGATTTCATGTGGGGCTGTTGAACACACAAGTCCTTACAGTGACAACACACTTCCAAAATGTTTCGTACCTGGTGATTTTCCCCTCTGGAGAAGTGTAGGTGATGCACGACACTCCAGCCTGGACCACCAGCTGAGACCCATCGTTAAACTGCACCCACACCTCTCCACTCGTCAGCTGCAGACACAAAAGCAGGCGTCCACTTTTTAAGTTAGAAAAATGATTTCTTTTCGGATATCTTAGAAATATTACGTTCATTTATTTACCAGTTACCTGGGATGCCCATCCAACATTGGGCACAAATATTGACTTGACCACTTTTCCTGTGCTTTGAACCAGGTCCTGTCGCACGGGGGAGCTTTTCTTAGTGAGGCTGGCTGTGGTGAAATCAGACCCATCATAGGAGATCATCTGAAAAAATGATTTCAAAACCATTCAAAATCTTGTTGTTAAACCCTCTAAAATATCTGTTCATACTGCGAAGCTGTGAGACTTTGAAACACTCACTGAAGGAGCGATCTGTGAAGGCTGAGGGGGTGAAGCTGTGTCAGGAGGGACAGGGTGGGAGGGCAGAGATGATGTGCAGGGGGGGTCTGGGTTGACAGGTCTCCTGTGAAGAAAACAAACATTAACGTCATGAGATGAGGAAAAAAACACAAACACACAGAGCATGTGACTGACAGTTCCCTCTGACCTGCCGATAGTGATGGGGAAGAAGGGGACGTTCTTGGTGCTGCGCTGCTCCTCTGCTGTGATGGCGGCCTCTAGTGACAGACACATGCTGTGGCCCTCGTCAGACAGCTCCACGTACAGCCGGCTCTCTGGGCTCAGGCCGCTCAGCCCCACCTCCCCCTTCACCGTGTACGACTTGCCGCTCTTCTCCACCACTCGCACCAGCTCTGACGTCTTGTGGGTCTTTGCTCCTACGAGCAACGTGTACATGAAGCATTATACATCAACTCTGTGCTTGCTCCCCCTCAGTGAAATCACATGCTTCAACATCAACATTAACTCACCGTCATAAAAGCAAACCTCCAGGTCTGCACTGGGAGTGTTCTCCATCAGCATGACCTTAGCGTACTTGGTGTAAAGGGTCACTTTAGGAGTCTTGGATTTCACAAGCTGCACAAACCTGGAGGCATATTGGTATTTCTTCCAGTATTTTTCTATGACAGGAAAGGAAACATTGATTAGGATCATTTTTTGATTCTATACCAGCTGATTTTACTGGGTATGAATTGATAATGATACCTGGAAGATCTTCATAGCTACAGATGAGAATGTCTTCTGGAGGAGCAGGTGGGCAGTCCAGGACAGGAAAACCCTTTCCATTATTAGGCTGGTATATTGTCACCTACAGGAAATGGTGATGATGGTGATGATGACGATGAAGGAGAAATAACCATTAAAAAACAAGCTGCTGATGCTATAATGCTATATGCTATAACATCCTGTTATACTTCCCCCTACTGGTAACATATGGAAAGTGTAGAATGAGTCATTCAGAGAGCTGTACAGTGATCTCACCATTGAACCATCGCAGGAGATCCGAAGCACTTCTTTGACTCTCTCTTGACCACTGTGGGATTTTAATAACTCCATACACACTTCACCTGTGTCCAAGATGCTCACCTGCATGAAGGACAAGAGGAATTAAATTACAAATGTATTTCCCAGCTCCTCATAAACTGAAGATTAATAAATAATCAAAAAGCATGAGCAGTGTCTTACGACAGCATTTTTGGTCTTCTGTCTGATTGGCTTCAGTCTGGATGCGCAAAGAGGCGGGACTAAATCTCTCAGTGACTTCTTCTCCTTATCTGCACTGGATTTAGATGATGGGAGATTGAACTCTCGGCCATGAGGAGGCTGGAACTCTGCTCCCGGTAGATTCTCCCTGTATGAGTCAGGGTTGGAGGAGAGCTGGTGGTGCAGGTGGTGCTGGTTGTGGAGAGGATTCACACCTCGGCCCATGGGCTTGTCCGTCCACGAATTGTGAACGGCCAAAGGTGCTCTGCTGCTGTGGAAGCTGCTGCTGCTGCTGCTGTGTGTGCTGCTGTCTGCAGGCCTCTGTCCAGACCCTGACATGCAAAAGCATTTGTTTTTGCTTTAGCGGTTTTAATTGTATTCAGTACATTTCAATATTTATTAAGAAAACTAAAATCTAACTCACCATCTTTATGAAGCCAGTTAGTGACGACCTCCATGTCTTGAAATTGCAGGTTTGTTGTATGTGTCATCTGTGTGGATAATGAATATCCAGAGCTGAAACAGAACAGTTAAGTGGAGCCTGTTAGCATGAGGTCATTTGTGAAAAATGAGTAGAAACTGAATATAGAGGCTACTTACCCTGCTGACTGCTTGACTGGAGGAGATGGGAGCCTTCCATGATCTGAAAATGGGTGCTGAGTGGAGGTCATGGGGAAGATTGGTCGTCCTACACCAGTCAACGTCTCCTCTGAGTGGCATCTCTCCAGATCATGACTTGACCCCTGGCCTGATCCACAAGAGCTGGAGCGATCTGAGGAGTGCGCCCTCCTCAGGTATCGAGAGTGAGGCTGTCCGCTCTCCCCACCATGAGCCGCCCGGCCCCTGCCCTCCCTGTGAAATCTGTCTGGCAGATGCTGCTTTTGCCACTGGTCTCCATCCTCAAAACAGGCAGTGCTTGGCTGGCGTGGAAGACTTTGAATAGGCATCATGCGATTAGGCAGGGCAGAGCCAATCATGTGCCTGGTTCTCCTCTGGAGGCGGGTGCTGCTGCTGCCTGACATGGAGGAGGTGCAGGCTGTGGAGATGGTGGCTATGCCGCTGTCCATGGATCCTTCGTCTCCCATCCCCAGTTCCTTGGTCCTGCCCAGCAGGCTCCTGGTCATGAAGGGATGATCCAGCACTGCAGAGAGGCTGGGCCGCTGGGAGGGGTCCTTCTGCAGCAACTGATGGATCAGATCCTGAGCCTCTAGAGAAACATGACTTGGCATCTCATATTCCCCAAGAACCACTTTAGACAACGTGTGCTTGACTGTGTCTGTGTCAAAGGGAGGGCGTCCCATTAGGAAAGCATAGAACATGCATCCCAGTGACCAGACGTCTGATTCCAGACCATGAGCGCTGCGAGTGGCCACCTCTGGAGAGATGTAGTTGGGTGTTCCACACATGGTGAAGTGCTTTTCATTTGGGAGTTTGAGCTGAGTTGCCAGGCCAAAGTCTGCAATCTTAATGTTCATGTTGCTGGTCAGCAAAAGGTTGGACAAGGTCAGATCTCGATGCAAAATGCCATGTGTGTGTAAATACAGCATTCCTTTCACTATTTGATGCATGAAATGTCTTGCTGTGAAACAAAAACAAAACAAAATTGAGACAAGCAGTTCTCAAAAATGATAAACTATTTCCTGCAACAAAATTCATAATTCATTCAAGTGATATTGGTCAGACCTTCATCTTCAGAGAAAGGTGTCTTCCGCTCTTTAAGATACCGACTCATCTCTCCATTGTGGCACATCTCCAACACCAAGTACACATAGTTGCTGTCCTCAAAGTAGTTGTACAGCTTAAATAAAGACAAGATGTATAATGATTATTATCATATTGAAAGCTGAAGTGATGACCAACCCTACAGTTAAAAAGAAGAGTGACACTAACACACAACGAAGTACAATGGATAACCATGGCAACAACACAAAGCTCATGTATGGGCTGACAAACAGACAACATTCACAGGAAATGTAAAACATTTTCATGCTCCAAAAAGCGCATGTGAATTCCTACAATTAATTCTGTTTGTCTTTAACTATAAAACTGCCACATTTTACACATCTACATGAATGTCTCATGAGCACCTTTATGTAGTGTTATGACAACCCGCAGTAAGATGAAATCCGTTGTGTCCAGCAAACATTACCTCAAGTATTGAAGGATGTTTCAATCGGCAGTGAATCTCCACCTCGTTTGTCACACGCTGGACCATTCCAGCTTTGTGCATTGCTTTTTTGTCGATCTGCAGACAGCAGAACAAAAAGATAATTACACACCTACCGCTCATTGAACCAAAATGTGATGTGGTACAGTGCGCCTTGGCATACTGGGTTGGTCAGATGGCTAACAGTCAGTCTGTCACCTTCAATCACACAGAGCTTACAGCTGGTTTGTGGGGACCTGAGGGACCACGAGGACCCCATGGGAGGCAACTAAGGTCTGATAATCCAACAGTTCCAGGTCAGACTTCACACTATGTACATTACAGGTAAAGCGTATTATAATTACCTCTAATTACTAACAAAGATATAAGTGGTGGGTGAGGGATTCTTACCGTTTTGATGGCAACCTCCAGACCAGTCTTCACTGACTTTGCCCGGTAAACACAGGCAAAGGAGCCTTTACCAAGGAGGGTGAGGACTTTAAAATCCTATAAGAAGATACAAAAACAAACACTGAGCTTTACACGTGATACATATTTTGAAAGATAAATATAACTAGGATCACTGGTTGAAGAATAATTCCGCTTTATCCCAGTAGACAGGATCATTTAAAAAATCATGATACCTCGATCCTGAGCTCTTGAGTATGTGACAATTTTTTCTCCTCATCCGCTTTAGTTTGAATGTCAGCAGAAAGATTTTGGAAGAAATAGTGGATCATATGATCCAACATAGTCCCTCTTGCCTGCGACATGCTGGCTGAACGGTGAAACAGACAATACGGCCACTAACGACCCCACAGAGGACAAATCCTCCCACAACAAACGTTAACTGTCAACGAAGCCACCAACACCTGACGCCGTCATATGGCCAACCACAACCTTTAATTATCCCGGCTGTGCTCCCGCTAAGGACCACTCGCCGTTACCAGGCAGCGTGTTGTTACCAAGCTGAGCCACTGAGGAGAAACACCAGTCTGTCCCTGAAGAGCCGAGGTAAGCTCACATGCCCAGGTGTCAAGATTCAGTCTGACATTAATAACTGTAAAGTTCATTGTAGATATTTTCCCAAAACACAACCTATTTCCCACGAAGACCCACGAAAAAACAAACAAGATGAACTTTAAATGTATGAAAAGCCAGCGCCATTGGCGAATAAACAGCTGTAGTATTTTACAGTGGTAGCGGGGAATTAAAACATTTCAGTCGAATGTACGTTGTGTAAAACGTGTTTTAATTTTAGTATTTAAGTAAAATTGTATTTTAATACAGCGACAAACACTGTTTAACTCGCCGCTAACCAGCTAATTTCACCTTCACCGTACATGTTCACAGCCTCGGCTAGCTAACTAGTTTGAAGTTAGCTTGTGGGCGTTAGCCAAACAAAAGAACTCACCTCAATTTTATCGCCGATCGAAACACTCATCGTGTCTGTTTTCGCCTCGCAGGTTCATGCAAGTTAGTTAAAATGTTCCCCGGTCGACAGAGGGCATGGATAGTCGGTGCAGGAGTCCTCAGACGGCAAATAAACGTTGTTTTTGTGTTCCCCTCCAAAACTTTGCCATTTCTTCCATTTTGAATATATGCGCCCGTTACTCCTCCGCCTACGTCATCCCGCTACGTCTCATGGCAACAGTCAGAGTTTGTCACGCCCCTTTAGTGTCAACGCGTGTCTGTGTTCAGACCATGGATGGAAGGTTCAGACAAATAAACCTGTTTTCAGCTGTGTGCTCAGCCAAAGTTTAAAATGTAATCTCTATCGTTTTTGTTAATTTGGACGTTTCAGTTTGTTGAGTCAATGATATGTGTCGTATGTTGTATGTTTGTATCCAGGTCTGTGCTCAAGTCTGAACGTGTGAACAGTCATTCATATTCGTTCTGTGGACAGTCAACATGAAGTAAGTAAATATATTATGAAATACTTAATGAGATGAGTGCAACATACAGACAAAACATGACATGGTGAAATAATTCTCATTAAATGTTTTTGTGGAGCTATTTTCATTCAGCAATTGATCTGGTTATAGTTTTCAGGATAAAACAATTAATCATTTTCTTATTTAAAAAAAATACTTCTCATACAATAAAACACCTGAAATCAATCAAAAATGACCAGCAACAAACTCTCGTATATTAAAAGAAACTGCATAACAAATGATAATAAAGAATATGAGTAATTTATTCACTTCATGGTTGTCTGTTGTCATTCAGACAATTACTGCATGATGTCTCATTTATTTGCGAAACTACTACTATTTATGCTGTGGAGCTTCATATACATTATGCCGTCAAGATTCATTTTACTTTTGGAGACAAGAAACAGTCTGTGCAATCAAACTTTTTATGTGCAGATGTGAATTTTTTGGAGTTGTAGTTATAATTTTGCAGGCGAAGAGACAACCAGGGTCCCTCTTATTGTCTATTTACTTACTAAATCTCAGTACAGGACTCAGGGCATATGATACATGGGCCAATTTCTTTCAGGTTCAGCTGCTGAAAAATCAAATAATTTCAGAGCAAAAAAATTTTGTCTCACAGACAAACATTTTTATTTTTGCCATTTTTAAATCCCATGACTTAAATATGGAAAACGCAAGAAAACAAAAAAAGGAAATAGGCAACCAATCACTTACTAAAGAGATTTGGTGTATCAAGCATTTCCATTGTTAACACTAGGAATGTGTCCTTTATGTACATGCTGGCTGTTTTAATTTACTAAAATAGTATTTACAGTTTCTAAACAAGGACATCATTTCATACTCATTGAATACAAATATATATAATTTGTATTATTGCATACAAACTAATAGTTTTGCAATAGCAACTGTTTGGACAGCACTTACTATTACTCTTATAAGTGAGAGGAGTTGCCGCTGGTACTGGACATTAATGAGACACGTGGAATGCAAACACAAAGCGTACCTTGCCACGGTACAGAGGAAAACAGTTTAACGTCAGAATCAGAGTTTAATCTATTGCAATATTCTTTCATTTATTAAGTACGTCAAACCTTTGAGAGAATAAAGCACATCATTGTCACACATAAGAATGAAAGGGTGAAAACAAAAAAACCTCGAAAGGTAAAGTCCAATGGGGAGGGCACAAAAAAACAAATCCACAAAAGTGGCTGGTGAGGATTGAGAGATGGTCCCAGGTATTTGATGTTCCTACTGTCTAAATGGTCAGTGATAGTAAACGCAGTGATGGTTGCAGAGGTTGCTTCTCACACACTGATTTCAGTCCACCTCCATCTCTTTCGCACCAGGCTTTGTCTGCTGGCTTCCCTTTGCGTCTCCCTTCCCTTCTGCTCCTTGTTTGGCCGTAGGGCCATTGTGAGCTCCATTGTTTTGGTCGTTCACTTCAGGGGCCTCCTCTACTGTGGGCTTTGGCCTGTTGATCACTGGGTTACATACATTATCCAGTTCCTGGTGGGCAATAAGCACAAATAGTGTGTCAGCAGCAGATTTCATTACTACTTACTTAAGACAGCAATCAATCTTAAACTGACATTCACATACCTGTATTTTGGCAATGATGTCTGCTACTTTAACAACAGGATCTTGAGTTATGGCAAGTTTGCTCTGTGCATTCATCTTACTGTTCATCCAGCCCATGCTTTCAGTCACACACTTCTCCACAGTGCTCATTTCCTCTGCACTCAAATGTAAGTATCGCTCATCCTGGGAAAAAGTATGTGACACTTCATTAATTTCCATAACATAAATGAATTCACCTCTATGGTTGTATCTTTTTAGACCAAAGGAGCTGTAGTAAGTATCACAAAACATTGAAAAAGTGTTAAACATTTAACACAGCCACAATTTAGCATTTGTGTTAAATATCACTTAGATGAGATATGTTTGTATTGTGACATTTAAAAAAAATAATCTTTAAAATCTACTGTTATTTTATTTTTTGTAACAAGATAGTATATCACTTGATTAAAAGTGATTTACCTTCTGCTTATAAGAATCTACAAACTTCATGTAGAGCTGCAGTTTCTTTCCCAGCTCCTCAAAAGCCCTCGGTCTGTCCTCATGCTCTCTGTGTCGGTCCTGAATGGGTAGACCCAGCCTCTGGAAAACAATACATTTAATCTTAATGTCAATAGTTATTGTCACTTTCAAAACCGTATATGAATATAAATAGAAATGTGCTTGGAACAAATCACGACAAACCTTAAGTGCATCTAGCTTCTCCTCATAGACTTGTTTGGGTTGGTCCTCCCCGTCCTCATACAGCCAGTTCTCTGTGTCCTCCAGCATCAGCGTCAAACGGTTACTGTCCTGTTAGTAAGGCCCAATGAAACAATATAATGAGGGGTCATTTGCTTTGCGCAGCTTCTCAATTACACTGGCCTTTCTATCAGGACAATTTGTAGTATGAAGGTGTTTAGGAAAGCACCACTTGCCTCCTCAGTGATATACTTTTCATACAACCCACAAAGTTTGTCCCTCAGATCGTAAACGTACTCCTCCACAGCATTTTTAGCATCATTCAGCTCTTTCACCAGTTTGTCCTGTATAATCATCTGACGCTGTGAGGAAAAAACACACACAAAAGAATAGTCTTGTAATAGTCAAAACACAATATAAGGTAAGGTATAAGTTACAGAAATAACAAAATATAATGTAAACCAAGCAAAATGTACCAAGACATATTTTGAAATGGATGCAGTGTTTTTAAGAAAACTGTTGACAGTCCAAATAGTTGGTCATTACAAAATCTAATCTCATAATCTGCCATTATGTGGTAGTGATGAAAGAAACATTTATACCTGGGCTGCATGGTTAATAGCCTAAAGATCTAAAACTGTGACATTTACCTACAGTAAAGACATTAAGTTAAAGGAACATTAGATTTATACAACAGGCGATATATGAAACACATTATTCCACTAATTCACATATTATTACTACACATATACACTAATTAGTAATAGTGGAAATAACAAGTATGCGAAATACTCACTGACCACACATCACATGTTAAATACATGTCAAGCATTAATTCCCCTTTGTCCAGTGGTGCACACATAATGAGCGTTTCAGTCTGACCATGACTCAGCTTTTCCAAAGCCCATCAAGAGCACTGACCTCATACTCCACAAAGTTGTTCAGGACGTCACTGTCGAGCTGTCGAATGTTGTTGCCCAGGATGGGCAGATCAATACTCTTCACCTTGACTTTAGGCTTGCTTGCCCCTGCTGCTGGGTCCTGCTTCTCCCCAGGGGCACCCTCCTAGATTTGGAAACCACAAAACCAAGCAGACATTTTGTTCCAGGAGGGCATTACTTATTTTAGTTTCAAATATGTTACAAAATAAAAGCATGAAAATCTTTTTGTCAAATAACTTATTCAGCTCAGACGAACCATCTTGACGGTAAAATGTGTGTTACTTTCTCTGCATTAGTGCTTTCAACACAAACTGACACAAACAGGAAAACATATCATGCTGATAATAGCTTCAAAATAAGCATAAGCACATCCCTACAGTATAAGCCCATCTGACCTTACTGCAGGAACTGTTTTCCTCGCTCTGTTGATCTCCTTGGCTCTGGCCATCCTGGTCCACCTGCATTTTGGTCTAAAATACAATACACATTCAGTTACATTCAACCTAAATGTAAAAGTACATGACATGTGAGTTATATTTTAAAAAGTAATAAAAACTGTTACTGTATATTGTATGTATGTAATGTAAATTATCTTCTATACCTGCTCCTCTGCTCTGCCTTCATTCTGCACCATTGGCTCACAGTCAATTTGCATTTCTTCACCTTCTCCTTTCTGTTTCTCAATCAGAGAGGCGCTGGAAACACTGAAGATGCCATGGACATTGACACGCACTTTGACTTTCACTTTGGAGCTGTCTCCATCTGGCTGGGGAACCACATTCTGTACGGAAAAACATCCTGGTAACAGATGGAAACAGGTCTGTTAAAGATATTTGATTACACGACCTCTACATAGTCCCTTAACAGGCAGGCAGGCAGGCTGGTGATGTAAAATTACAAACTGATAACACACACAAATGTACACACACAGACGGGGCCCATCTGTGGGAGACGATGACTCATGTCCCCCTAAGGGGACACGATAGGCCATCCGGAGAAACTACCAGCTCATATGTATCTCTGTGATGTACATATGTACCTCTCTTGCTTGTGTAGCTGCTAAAATCTAAATATCTTCATAGTTTTACATCCTAAAGTCTGTGGATCTGTCTCTGTGTGGGCAGGGCTGAGGGGGAGAGCTAAAGTGCAGAATACATGGGAACCAGTACCTATTCTGTGGTCCGGGTATGGGAGATCTTGGGGGCTGCTGTAGAAGGCTTCAAGGTCAAAGGGCTCCTTCTTGTGGAAGGTGATCACTTTAGAAAATGGAGCAGCATGATTCTTACTGAACACCTCACACTCTCTGTAAAATAAATTGCAGTAAAGGAAAAAAAAAGAAAAGAAAGAGAAGCAAAGTCAGGTTGCGGAAAGTCAACACAGTCAGCATATCCTGTATCTTCATGCTGGCTGACCTAGCTGGATTTACTGTGTGCAGGAATGACTACAGAGAAATACACTGTCTTATATGGGTCAGTAAAACAGGTGCAACGTCTTTACCCCAGTCCATCCTCTGTTGGTGATTTCCAGCGAAGAGTAATGGGAAAGGGAACCACATCAGTGATGGAGAATTCACGCACCTTAAAGGCTGGAGACAAAATTGCACACTACACCCATACAATCAGCACACACATCACACAAATACAAGCACATTCCTACATTAGATATTATGAACCACAGGGAGTGCATTGGTGTATTAGTTATTGGTGTCAGGGGAGAAATAGTACTTGAAGCGCGCAGCCTCTTGCTACAGCTTCGTCTGCGTTGAGTGTGGTGCTGACGTCTTTGCAGAAAAATTTGGCGATCCTCTCTTTGATAGACGGGATTCTCGTGGCTCCTCCAACTATCTCCACTGCATAGATATCATCCCGGCTCAACTCTGCCACAGAAACACACACCAAACTTGGTCAACTCTTCGTTTATATATGATTCAAACAAGCACATTCAACCAAAATTTGAAGGGCATACTTGACTGTTCAAGGGCTGCTTTCAACGGCATCTCTACTCTCATCAGAAACTGAGCACACATGTCTTCAAACTGGCCCCTGTAGATTACAAGTGAACGAACAAAAAACAGTTACGATAACATACAACAGATATGATTGCCAAGAAAGCAACTGAAGTGGTTTGTACCTGTTCATCCTGCTGGAAACATCGATGTCATTCATGAAGCACTCTATGTTGAGAGGCAGGTCAGAGGAGTTGGCACTCATGAGCTTCTTCAATTTCTCACACTCCTGGTGCAGCCGCAGCAGAGCCCTCGGATTGTCCCGCACGTTGAGCTTGTACTTGCCCTTAAACTCCTCGCAGAAGTAATCTACCAACGCCTCATCGAAGTTGCGCCCACCCAGGTACAAGTCGAACGCTGTGGCGAGGACCTGACGGAGCAGAGTGCCGATGAGCAACAGATCTTTTAAGTTATAGGTGCTGAGTATAGAATCGAGATGGAAATGAGGTCAAATGCTGACCTTGAGTTTGCCTTTGTTGAAGGCTGTGATTGAGACCTGGAATGATGAATGTCCCATGTCTACAAATACCACATTTCTAGGCCGCTCTTCTGGAGTAGGAAGGTCCTGTTTGTAGATCCCATAGGCCAAAGCCACTGTTCATAAAAAAACAGTTTTAAATCAAAGGTCAAACCATCTGCATATTCTACTGTTATGACTTGACCTCAATAAAGGTCAGTGCCTTTCAAAAAGACACCCACTCAAGAAATTCCACTATTCCCACTTCTATCTGAGAACACTGACCTGCAGTGGTATCATTTATTAGCCGTAAACAGTTCAGCCCTGCGATTTGAGTTGCATCAAACACTGATCGTCTCTCTGCATCTGTGAAGAAGCTCGGGACCTGTAAGACAGAGCACGTATCGATATGTCTCATGGAGACGCTTTGTGAATCATGTTGACGATCGTCGTGGTCCAACACTCACAGAGATGACACAGTCCACCACGGGCTTCTTCAGGGCACTCTCTGACGTCTCCTTCAGCTTGGTGAGCAGCATCCCCGTGATCTGCTCCACTGTGAACACTTTGTCCTCATCCAAATAACGCACCTGTACCCATCGTATAATTACAATCTTATCAAATGCTAGAGGGTAAAGCATGTTAATCACAAAGCCAACAAGTTGTTTGGAGATGAATTAGAGTAAAAATCAAACCATCTGTGAATCCCACTCACTTATTATAGTCAGTGTCGTGGCTGAATTAAAAGAACAAAGGTGTGCAGTGGCAGCAGAAAAAGGTCAGGCTCAAAGAGAAAGGGGGAAACAGAGAGAGCAGTAAAACAGAACACGCTAGACGTTAGTACAGTGCTTTACCTTAATTCCAGTGTTTCCATTGGGAAGCTTATGTAAGCCGTAAGGCAGTTTGGGTTTTTCCGCTTGGACAAACGGGTCATCAAAGGCTCTGCCGTGGAACTTTTTGAAGCCATGGACTGTATTTTTGAAGTTAGTTATAACCTGCAATAATAACATTAATTCCGTAAAGCTGTGTTTCTTTGTAAATGTGAAGTGTAAGAAAGATGAACTACAGTGACAGTATCTCAGTGTGTAATGAAGTAAGACAAACTGCTGATTGCTGACAAATGGATGATCTTACTTGACTCTTGGCTGCATTTCCAATCATGCGGTTTTT
The DNA here is from genome assembly GCA_900303245.1 of Selene dorsalis. NCBI lineage: Eukaryota > Metazoa > Chordata > Actinopteri > Carangiformes > Carangidae > Selene > Selene dorsalis. Next base: position 23,761 of record OMNW01016278.1, read on the forward strand.
GGAGGCCAAAGACACACAAGCCCTTGATGAAAGACAAACACATCAGCAAATTAGGGTGGCTACAACAGAAATAATCCCCGTTCACAGATGTGGTGGACGAAGCACAACTGTAATTGACGGACTGTAGCAGACAAGAGTCACATGTCGAGCGATGATGAGAAAGTGGATTTCAATCAAGCAAATTTCACCAGGGAGTCTGAGGAAGAACCACAAACTAGGGCAGTGAGCCACAACAGTTCACCTTCAAAAGTTAGCTCCACAGAAAAAAGGAGCACCACCTACTAATCTCATTGAATGGCATTTTAGCAGAATAACAACGAAACTCGCTGTTGTGACACAGATGAACATTTGTGTTCACACAGGGTTTAGGGATGCATTACACATTGGCTGGTACTGACAAGTCACTCCCTAGTTTCACCTTGCCACAAAAATATCCTTTCTCCCTTAAAGGTGCAATGCTCAGCCTCCTTTCCAGCTGCACACACTGTGTTTGCATGATGCTGCGGTTCATGCGTTTCTGTTTACATGCAAAACGTCTCTCCTGCAGAAACACTGTCTCCGTTCTGTAACAGGAGTTGATTCACTACGTCCTCTATAAATAAAACAATTTCATTAATGATGCTGGATTTAATACACGTTATTTCTGGGCTGGTGCTGAAAGGCAGCGAGGATGAAGCTTTAACGCAGGCCATAATAGACGCACTGTCGCCATGTCATGTCAAAAGCTATTTCTTTTCTTCGAGTCCATACAGTACACTGACATGTTCAAACGCTGCACAGCCTCCTTTGAGTTGCTGATCACGGTCAACTTAGAGGCGCACTGCGCAGCACGCGAGGCGGTTGTCAGGAGACATGTCAACAGTCCGTGATCGGTGACGGTCACTTCGTAGAGCTTACGTGCGACATTTTGACCTAGAGTAACCTGCTGTGACGGTGAATAAACCAGTAGTTACAGGCCTCCTCATCATCACCTCCACCATCACCACCACCAACATCATCATCCCCGCGGCCTCTGTGCCGTCACCGCTCAGCCAAGTGCGCCTGCAGCCGCAAACATTGCGTAACAAACTCACAGCAAGACCACAATACACGGTGATGATGTCTGTCAATATTTGTACTTACGGTGTGCATCTGTCACTGTATTCATTGGCAATGGTTTCAATGCCACCGCTCCTGGCCACAGCGATGTAACAGTTTTGGAAACCCACATCAATGCCTACCACTGACATAATGAGCGCTCTTAAAATTCACCTCTTGCAAGTTATACTCCGCAACGACCGCACTTGACACCTAGGAGAAAAAAAATATATATACAATGGCGGTATATTCCAAAATGAATGGTAATTTAGCGTGTCCCTTTGCTGAAGGAATACACGAGTCTGCTAGCTGCGGGTGCTCTAACTGAATTACTAGCTGTTATGTAAGTCAAGCTGTTTATAGCAAACTCATTCAGAGTAATCCCGGGCGGCAGTGATGTCCAGAGCGGATTCTCCCACTCCTAGGCGGCCCTAACATCACCCAGAGGCTCTGGCGGAGGCTGATCCTTAGGCCCGCCCCAACGCGTCTCTCATTGGCTGCGTCCCACTGACTGTCTTTACGTGATTGGCGCCGCAACCAATCGATAACAGAAGAATCTAGAATCTCCTGGAAAAGAGAACGTAGGATACGTCGCAAGCAGCGGTGACGCCGATGTGTTTGCCCTCAATTTAACCTGTCAGGTAGGGTCTCTCCGTCCACACCCCGCGCCCCCCCGCGTTAATTTAAGCACATTGATTTAATATCTGTTTAATTAGCATTACAGTTGCCAAATTCACATCTAGAGATTGCAAAGGGTGACACACTGTTTGAAAGAAAATGCAGCCTGAAAGGTATGAAGCAGGGAAAAACTTCTCAACTTCATAACACAGGTGTGGTCTGGCCACAGGAAGATTAATTTTACAACTATAGACAAAAATACAGCAATTAAAAGAGAAAATTGTGTAACTTTACATTTCTCTATGATTTATTATTAGATTGATTTTACATTAGTGTATTTTAATGATGATATGTACTTTAACTAAAGTAAAGTTTTAAATGCAGGGCTATTTTACAAAGTGATGCCACTATCATGTAACAGAAGGATGTGAGGACTTACACAACAGCCAGTGGGACAACTGGAAACTAATAATCTGGAAAGCAACTATAAGTGAAGATATATGTTAAAAAGTATGTACATTATATCCCTAAAAATGTTAGCAAGTGATGTGTACAAAAAATCAAAGAGAAATAGGCTACTCCTGACCTTGAAAGGCAGTACTTAATAATTTAACTTGGTCAAATGTGATTAGTTATTTTGATTTGGACAAAATAACGTGCCTGGTGTAAATAATCACACTTGCAACTTAAGATAATTCATATCTCCCCAGTGGTAGAGAAGTCCTGTACGTATAGTCCCCACACAGTCATGGTCCACCAACACAGGTGTTTCCACGGCATATTACATCAGTCATCTTCTCACACCTGTGTGGTTGACTCCTGTTAGTTCAGGTGTTACTTATAAAAATTAATGACAAATTAACAGTAGCTATCTGCTTTTACATGTCTGATAATAATATAATATACAAGTCATAGTAAGAGGTTTATTTAATTTGATCATTGTAATTATGACATAAATTAGTTTAATGTCTATCATTTTAACGTGGAGACATGTTGCCTCACTTGAACACTTGCCTCCTCGCTGAGGAGCAGAGGGAGTGACTGGTCCTTCATGTTGGTACACAGCCTGACGGGCCTCGGAGCAGGAAGTGCTGCTGGAGCTGAGCTAAACAGCTAATTTTAGTCAGGCAGGTTAGCTCGACATTTAAGTCGATAGTCACGATGGGGCTGTTCGGCAGAACACCGGAAAAACCACCAAAAGATCTGGTGAGTACTGACAGCTGAAGACAAGGACTGTCCTTTTGTTTTGTCCACACTAACGAGTAAACGACAAAGCGTTTAGCTAACCATGCTAACGTTAGCTGTCAGTGAAACTCAGCTTCGCTCAAACTGTTGCTACTTTTGCTAGTTGACTATCTGACGTTAGGCCTGTTAAATATAAAACATCAGTCCCTACCGTGTTTAACTGGATAGTTTCTATCGTTTTTCGCGTTAGAAGTGTTTTATTTAGCTCGTCAACCGACCAGTCAGTCTTGTTTTGAAGTGTGTATTTGAGAACTAGCTGGTTAGCATACAAGCTAACAAGTCTGATGCTAGTCACTGTAAACAAACTCTGATTTGGTTCGCTTCAGCTGGCAACGTGATGGCTCATTGCTCAACTGTATAAACCCAGACGCAGTTTCTATCAAACGATCCACACATGGTGAAACATTACATACCAACTGTAGCAGCTCAGGTAATAGCGATGCAGCTTGTGACAACATGATGTGTCGTTACAGATCAATGAATGGTCTCAGAAAATCAGGAGGGAAATGAGAGTGATTGACAGACAAATTCGAGGTAAGAGAAAGATAACATTTGACACTATGAGAGAATGACTGCAAATATCTATGCAGATAACAGCACAATTCTCATTAAGTGTACATTTTATACATTTACTTTCAAGATCAGTCTACCTTTCATTGACAAAAAAACGTTTGAAGATAAATGGAGGAAATAATTAAAGTGATTACAGTGACTAGAAATGGTTAAATAAAGTAACTGCACGGGAATTACTGGTGGCAGTGAGGCAGTTCAGTGGTAAATCTGAATTACTGTACATGTAACAAATGAATAATTACACACTACAATCAGTGACCTAAGTAGATCAGTCATTTTAGTTTTTGTTCTGTGAGTAAGGGATGCTCCCCTGTTTCAGACATCCAAAGAGAAGAAGAAAAAGTTAAAAGATCCATCAAAGATGCTGCCAAAAAGGGCCAGAAGGATGTGTGTGTGATCCTCGCAAAGGAGATGATTCAGTCAAAACGGGCAGTAACAAAACTTTACGCTTCTAAAGCCCAGATGAACTCTGTGCTGCTCAGCATGAAAAATCAGCTTGGTGAGTTTGAGAGAAAATTTTATGTTATTCCATGGGAAATTCTTCATTGTCAGGTTGCTGTTCTGCTCTGCACTGTCGGTGAAGGTGATGTATTTGTGTGTTTCTAGCTGTCCTGCGTGTAGCTGGGGCCCTGCAGAAGAGCACAGAGGTCATGAAAGCCATGCAGAGCTTAGTCAAAATCCCAGAGATACAAGCCACCATGAGGGAGCTCTCAAAGGAAATGATGAAGGTCAGCAGCATCCAACATACATATAGACATTTACAGTCAAGTACTACAAGAAATGTAATACTGCTGCAGCTAACTTAGATCGTGGTCTGCCTTTTTTATTTTTTATTTTTTCAATAAAAAATGTTTTTAATTCTGGTATCATATGGCCTAATTCATATTTCAGGCTGGTATCATTGAGGAAATGCTGGAAGACACATTTGAGAGCATGGAAGATGGAGAGGAGATGGAAGAAGCAGCAGAGGCAGAAGTTGACAAGATCCTCTTTGAGATCACAGCAGGTAAAGACTTTAGTTAAAATAACTGACAACATTATTTTGTAATAACGTTTTGGTATCTAACATCTCTAATGATTAAAAGCAGAACCACAGCTGAACCACATGTGTTCATTTTTGCTTTGTTAGGTGCCCTTGGCAAAGCACCAAGCAAAGTTGTAGATGCTCTGCCTGAAATGGAGCCTGCTGGAGCCACGGCTGCTTCAGAGGATGAATCAGAGGAGGACATTGAAGCGATGCAGTCAAGATTGGCAGCTCTGAGGAGCTAAGGTGAACTGTCACTGTGGTGTTCATGTCACTTTGCTCAATCCACAAAGGACAGAGCATTCAGGTGCAGGGTTTACAGTACTGAGCAACCTCTGTGCTTCATATTAAACTTATTATTTCACATAATCAGTTGGGGTTAACTTTGTGCTATGACATTTAATGTCTTTAAAAGGTTTTTTTATAGAGTGGTTGGTCTACTCAGCCAGAAGAAAAGGTGTTTTTGCTTTTTGTCTTTTATTATCAGGGGATAACCCTCGGTAAATCTTTATTATCCAAAGTCAAACAGAAGGTTTAAGGAAGTGTATATAATGTAAGTAAGAAAAGCCTGCTGTGCCTAGAGTGTTTCATCATTTTCCTCTCTCCTAAGTTATGGACTGGTTGGCGAAGGTACATGGGTATTTATGATCCAAATAATTGATTGAATAGCTATTGATGGAAGCCACCCTGCACATGAATCACATCCTAGATTATTATTCAGCAGAAGCTCAAATCTGTCAGAATATGTTTTGTAAGCAGCAGCTGTTCTGTTTACTAGCGCTTAGCCCGTATTATATGAAACACTAGAGGTGATGGGTGGATTTCTCTTTTGATAGTTATTTTCTGTACAGTCTAAATGTGTCTATTCTGTATGTGGTCATATATGTGAAATACATTCATCAGAAAAATGCACGCATACTGACCTAAGCCATTCTTTGCATTAACATTCTGCTTGTTCAATGTTCAACTTTGTCACAATTGAGTTCAGGAAGATGCAGAAGAAATGGAAGAGTTGGTTCCGAACTATGTATCGTCAAAGTGTTGTGTGTATACTTTTTCTATGTGAATGGGGGGAAAAAAAATAATGAAAATAAACTTTTAAGAAGAAATATTGCCAATAAGAAGGATGATTTTTCTCTCAGTATTAATCACTAACTTACTTAGACATGTAGCCCTTCAGCATCATTCATCTGTCCACAATAATAATAAGCTTTTAAACAATGACATACTCAGCAGGTCAGAAGCTCTACTGCAGGAACAATCCAATGCTGTCGATACACACATATGTCTGGCAGTTTGCTCTCCAGCTGCGAAACCAAACTGTATGAAAAGTAAAATGGCTGCTTCTTGCCCCCCTGTAGATGCAGATTGGTGTGGTTTGACAGAAACTATGTCAAACTATTCACTTGAGCCGTTCTTATATTTAATCAGTGACATGATGGGAGTTGTTTTTGTTGTTTTGGTTTTGGTTTTTTTTACGGTGAAATGAAAACCTTCTTGCTGCCGGAGCATTAATGGCCGCCCTTGTTCTGAAGCCATTCCCTTGGCTTTATAAGTGACAAAAGATATTAGATTTCTACCCAGAGCCCTCCCTCTGCAGCTTTTGTTGCACTGTAACAAAACCTCACCTGTGTTACCACCAGGCTCCAGTATGTAGGCCACAGACTGGACATAGAAAAGATACTGTGACTCTAATGGTGCAGGTCTTCTCAGGTTAGTGACCACAAACTCAATTCAGCATGTTAATGTAGTGTAAATGTATAAAGTGGCGTCAAATGCACTTTGTTTGCTCAGTGACACCACGGACCTGCACAGTCTATAGAGGAGAGGGTGTCAGGACAGGATGGTCAATCAGGCCTTAAAAGACATCATATCGCATCTAAATGCTCTACTCATCCTTACTCACTCGGCATGCTGGGTATCTGTATCTGTGTCGCCTGTGCAATGCAACACTGCCATCTATGGATAACAGTTATGGTCCGCTCACTGTTTATCCCGCATCACGTTGCTGCCTGTGTGCGTCCAGACGCTGCCGCCTGGACGCGCCTGTCATCTGGAGGAAACTCCTCCCAGCAGACAGCGCGTCCTGTCGCCTCTCCAGCGCAATGGTCTCCTGGATCATCTCTAGACTTGTGGTGTAAGTCTTTTTTTTATTTTTTGTTTTTAAATATATATTTTATCCCATATGCTATATGATTATAATAACGTTAGAATTGCGACTCCCTGTCGTTGCGGCGCTCATTGACGGTGCAGCAGCGGTGCGCTTTTGCAAGCCCCCCGCAATTTTGTGTGTAATGTGTAAGCAGAATCTGTCGCCAGCGTGTAAAGAGAGCTGATGTCGGTCTGTTAATTTTTGACTGAACAGCAGCAAGGTGAATACCACTGGATTGTACTTTGCCATTTCAGCAGGAGCGCAGAGCTGGGCCCGTATAGATCCCTACTGTATGTCTAAACAGCGCTCAGCAGGCTGGCACTCTTTGTGTTTATCATGTACCCTTTTTTTTATTACAGACAAAGAGGTGACGTGGTTGGTTGAGTAATTTGTTCTCATCCATGAGATGATATTATGAGTCAGATCTAGAAATCAGACATGTCTTTCAGAAGCAAACGCCTAAATGTCAGTAGCCTAAGTGGTGAGGTGACTGAAGAACAGGAGCGGTCTTTGACTGGGGCTGTATTCAGTGTTGATGTCCCGTATTGGGAGAAAAAAGAAACAGAAGGGATGGGTCAGCCTTCTCAGGTTACAGAGCAAGTTCTTCATGTCATAAAACATGTATTGAGAAATCCCAATATCTGTGTCTGTTAAACGGGATTCATCAATAAGAGCACAATTATTACAGTGGATTATGGCTATTTTCAGGTGCACAAAGTATGAATCAGCGCCATTACAGACCGTGTGGAGTATACCAGCAGCAGGCCCCAGCCTCAAAATAGTGAGGCGATTAAATTTAGATTACAAGATCTGTTTACATGAAATTGGACTTTTGCAGGTCTGACTGTCACAAACAGGAACTGTCAGGTCGGTTTGGGTCCACTCTCCTGGAGGAGCGTGCTCAGGCTGTGTCGTCCGCAGCTGATAGGTGTTGTTTTGTTTTTTTTGGAGTGTCCTTGCGTTTCTAAACTGTGTTAGAGAGCCAGAGTTAGCTGTGCTGGTAGAGAGCTGCAACATGATGTGGGTCAGTAATTTGATCAGGTCAGCACTCACAGCTGTTGCGTGGCTGTAGCACTTCAACAGGGTGCTGTCTCTGCCCGGACACCCAGCAGCACAGGTGTCTACACAGGAATAGAAATTTAAAGAAAAGGAAGAAAACACATGGAGACTAATTTTACCTCATGCTTGGATGTTTGTCGGCTGGACAGTTTGAGTTCAGTCCCATTTAGCCATGGGAAAGTCTGACTTAATGCAACGTTTGTTGGAATGTCTTTCTTGAAGGGAAAAAATGTTTGCATTTTCTGATTTAACTAGATCTCTCCTGTTCACCTGTGCACTCCTGCTGACTGCAGCCCAGATGGTTTATTGATAAAATGCAGAGAATAAATGTCCTATTTGAAATAAATCTATCCACTGTACCAAAATAACAAACAGCTCTTGTATAGAGTAGACACAGAGAAAGAGATATGACACCTTGTCCCAGAATACATTTTACGAGAGTATATTAATGTGTTGTCCATAATTATGATTTAATGTTATGTCATGAAATGTTATTCCTGTGCACCCTGAATATCTGTGGGACTATAGTGTTATATGTTTTGTTTCTGGTGTTGATGGGCACATTTTCTGTCTTTCAGACTTGTGTTTGGTACACTATACCCTGCATACTCCTCTTATAAAGCTGTGAAATCGAAAGATGTGAGAGAATATGTGAGTATATCACCTGTGTTTTATAGGTTGTGTCATCCTCATAAAGGTGTTATGTGTATAGGTTTGTAAACTTCATTTTCCTGTCTCATTTTAGGTGAAATGGATGATGTACTGGATAATATTTGCCCTATTCATGACTGTGGAAGTGTTTACGGACATGTTTCTATGTTGGTAAGTGACCTCAGATTAATGGATCCTCCATGAAAAGTTGTGTCCCTCTTGACTAATGAGTGTTTATCACATAACATATTTTGTCATGGACATGAAAAACTTTCCATATCGTGATGTTTTGCTGCTGCACTTTGTCTCCATTGCAGGCTTCCTTTCTACTATGAACTGAAGATAGCCTTTGTGGTGTGGCTGCTGTCCCCCTACACTAAAGGTTCAAGTGTGCTATACAGGAAGTTTGTCCATCCCACGCTTTCCTCAAAAGAAAAGGTGAAAACCCTTCCTTTGTCTCAGCTGAAAGAAAGACGTAGGTAAAAAAAAAAAAAAAAAGAGAAAATATTCAGTCAAGGGTTTTAAGTTAGTCTGCATGGTTTTGTGACTAATAGAATTTGAGTTTGCCAGAGCCCTGAGGACAAAAGTGCCTTTGTGCCGATTCACTTTTCCACATTAGCTGTTGATGTGTTTGCTGGACAGGGGAGAGGAAATGTTGTGGTGCTCTTCCATTTCTCCCTCTCCCTTTCCTCCATGTGTGAGTCAGGAAACGAATAAGTGAGGATCTCACATAACAGAGTGAAAAGAAGAGGAAGAAAAAAACACACTGAGCAATTAAAAAAAAATACAGACCAATACAGCATGAAATAAATGACACAGCTACAGGGAGAGATGCTCACCTCACATGATTGTTTATCCTTGTTCCAGGACATTGATGACTACATCTGCCAAGCCAAGGACAAAGGCTATGACACACTGGTGCATTTTGGGAGAAAAGGGCTGAATGTTGCAGCCACAGCTGCAGTCATGGCTGCAACAAAGGTAATGCAGACTCTGGGCATTTGTTTTGTAGTGACCTCAGGCTAGAGCCTGTTATGTTGTTTGCTATTCACATAATGAAGTAGGCCGCCTGAATAGAGCTCTGGGTGCTTTTTTTTTTTTTTTTTTTAGTGGAAGATCCAGTAGCCTATTATAATGTTTCTATCAAATTATAAAATGATCCACATTGCTGCTCACACTAACATGAATACCTGCTGTTTTCTGTCCCAGGGCCAAGGAGTCCTGTCGGATAGACTGAGGAGTTTCAGCATGCAGGATCTATCCTCCTACCAGACGGACTCTGATAACGCCGACACGGGCACTACGCAGCCTGCAGCAGCACAGCATCGGACCAGAACCATGATGCGCAGCAAGTCAGAGAGCTGCAAGGGTAAGAAGAGTTAATCTCACCAGCACAAAACCTACAAACCACTGCAGAGAATGACTTTAACCAACAAGCCAATAGTGTTTTAGAGTATATTAAAGCCTTTTTATGGTGTTTTGAATACCTCAGTTTTGTAATACAATGAGTGGATGAAAATGATATCATACAGCCGGTTCCCTCAGCACCTTATAATTATGAGGGCCGTTGTGATGTCACAGCAGTGCCTGTTTGGTTTGTGGCTGACAGATTACCATGTAGATTTCTATCTTCCTGTTCAAGCTTGTTTAAGTCAGCATATATTGTTTGTACCTCTGTTTTCCTGAGTGGCCCCTCAACCTCAGGGCCGCCTTCCTGTTTGGAGCAGGTCAGCCCTCCGAGGGCTGGCAGGCTACCCGTCCTGTGATAAAACTCACATGTAGCTGCGGGGACTTGTTCCTACTTTAACATTATGTGAAAACAGTTGTTGTTTGTTTTTAGTCTGGTTTGAGTGTCTTTTTTTTCCAGATGATAATTACTCCTTTGTTGATAAAATTAGAAAAAAAAAACATTGGGACACAATTTTTCATACTGGACAGAAATATCTGTACATTCAAGGCAGAGTTAGTTCACAAGGAATTCTGGGGATATTACTTCTGTTCATATCTGAGCAATATATTAAGAAAGCTCACTAAATTAAAGTATAGTAAAACTGATGTTAGCTCATATTTTTCTTATTGTCAACAAATCCCATTAACACATTTTAGTATGTCACTTCCTGACCTCAGCCCCAAAAGCTGCACTTTTTTGGTATTTTGGCTGGAGTACTAGAGTAAGTGGTGCATCTATTGGTGCTTATTTATTTTCCGCTGTGTGTGTGTGTGTGGGTGTGTGAGTACATGTTCCATGCACTAGTGATTGTTAAAGGCAGCAGGACAGAGTACAGTCTGCACATGAAGGAGCATGTGACTTGGTGCAGCAGTGTTGGCCTACTGATGTGTTTTAATTGAGCTCAGTGAGACCTTCACTTGTTAGCAGGCTCACTTTATTGTTGGTTTTGGTCTTTCTGTATGATTTGTTGACGATAAGAAAAATACAGAGTATTACCTCACCTCCCTGTTAAGACCACTGTAACCCGATGAACTCCCTCTGAGCAGTGTTGCAACATGTGTTTTGGCTCTGCCTTTGCATCACATGGACACAATTCAGATACTGACAGAAGAACAATAACCTTGTTACCTCCTGGTCAGCCTCTGCTCTGGTCTTCAGAATGATAATGCATTATCAGATGAACTTTCATAATCCCCACTGTCCAAAATCAGTTGCTGCACCACAGCAATTACACAGAAAGTGTTTGATTCAGTGAATCAGAGGCAGGATTTCAACCTTGTTCTTGGATGTTTTTCCACGGAACAGGACAGGATGTTGACATGACTGAGTATGAGTTGTTGGGGTTGGACCAGTGGGACTCCAAGAAGTTGAACTACCAGACCATTTCACCTTCTGAGTCTGAGTCCACACCCATTACGCCCTCACTGACACCCCAGTCCAGCCTGCCCTCCACATCCTCCACACCCTCTCCACCCCCCACACCCTCTCCACCTCCCACTCCTCCAGCTCCAGAGCAGCCTGTGGAGGTGGGTAAAGAGGCGGAAGAGGCAGCAGTGAGCACTCCACAGCTCCGGCTGGTTAAGAGGAAAGCTCCTGAGGTACCCCGCCTCGTCACCGTGGCTTCTCAGCTGCTGAGCCTGATGCTAACTGCCCCCTGAGAGTGGTGATTTACCCACTGATTCACTAATTTCTGTGGCTGTGTGGTTAAATAAATCATCATGGTTCAGCACTTTCGCAAAGTGTGGAGTCTGCCTGCTAATAGGATTTCTGCACTGATGAACCTGAATCATGTATTAACTTTAGAGTTATCGTTGAGTGCCAATGAGTGTGTGTGCTCTTGTTCTTATGATGATTGTGACAACGCACTTTTTTGGAAATCTTGCACATCCAATGGGAAACGTACAAACATGCTTGACATAGACTGTCTGTCACACTGAAAGTAACTTCTCCTTTAAATCTAATGTCGGTGAAAATAGTCGTGCTAAACCAATCTGTGGAATGTACTGCTCTTCATTTTTTAATTTCTACATCTAATATCAATTTGTTTGGCATGGTGATGCCCAACCAGATGAAGCTGAACTGTTTAAAGTAAGACACCAGCAATATTATTGTCAAACCTCCTGAAAAGACCAAAACCAACAATTAATCAATCCTATTAGAGTTATAGTTTATGTAGCCAAAGCTTGATCTGGTTTATTCCTAGACCTTTGTTGTTTATTTTAAGTCATTCCAGATACACCATCCTGCTGCTCCAAATATATATTAATCTGCAGATAAAAATAGTCCCCAACAAATGTACTTCTTACACCAATTTTAGCAGTGGATCTTAAAAACATAAACGCACTCCTGTTTTAGGAAATGATGAAATTATTTCTGACCTCACTCATTTTAAAGATCTTCTGTTTTTGTATGAAACTCAGCAAGTGTTGAGAGATGTACAATGTGCTGGTTTTGGTTTTTGAGTGGGTTTTGTTGACAAGAAGTGAAATACCTTCATGACGTGTGCAACTGATAGTCATTGGCTGACTTAACTCTATGTCCTTTATCCTCATGTGTTCTCCCTCTTAGCCTCCTCTTAGAGTCCTACGGCCTCTCACAAGATCCAGGAGTGCTCTTTCTTCAAACAATGAAGCCATGTGAAACTGTCCTCAAGACTACTCCAGCTGCCTTTGCTGCAAGAAGTAAAAATACTGAATGGCCAAAAGCTACATGACTGAAGCAGCCTTGCTTTGGAATAAGGTGTTACCAAAGTGACCTACGATGACCCCTCTATATATAGTACAGTATATAGCTTGTGGCTCGTGATTAAATTAATGAAGTTTGTGACACTGAGTTGGGAAAGATGAGTGAATGGGCTCCATACTGATAGACACTTTGAGTTTATGGGTTATTGAATATGTATTTATGTACAGTTTGTGTGAACTTCATCTTTCTGAGTTGATTGTTTTTATATATCAGGTTTGGGTAGACAGTTGCATGTATGTCTTCCTGCTCATTAGTCCACTGTTTATTAAACAGAATGTATTGTCACTGGATACTACAGCTTGCATTGAGAACGACGTGGTCTCTGTTAGAGAATGTGTTACAAGCCAAGGATCAAAAGAAAACACAAGGATGTTCGTACCTTTAATCTATCTGTTCTAGGGCTGAATTCTGCACTGATCAATTATCACATCAATATATTGAGAAATGAATCAATTTCCCCCAAAACAAAATGATGACAGTCAGACAGCTGTGACAGACAATATTCTGTTATTTACCTCTCTTTAAAAGCCTTAAGAGACAGCAGAGACATAATATAAAATATCTTTTAACATGATGACAATTTGTAACACAACTATCTCAATCTCATTAAACAATCGTTTTTGCACTATGTTCAGAATATAAATTACTGCCCTCAATTCTCAGTGAAATTGCCAAAAATGACAGAAAACAATATTTATCACAAATTAATAGCTGATCATTTTCATAAATGATTGTGACATTATTGTTTCTTTCCTCTATGGTAAAGAAATTACTTGTGTAAGTAATTACACCACGGATAAAAGTCACAACCACAAGTGGAGCAGACTGTTTTTGACAATCTACTGTTTAGTTTTAAAGACATCTTGTCATTTATTGAAGAAATTATTTGGCAGTTTAAGGCCAATTAGGAATATGTCACTTTCAGCTGTAGCAGAGATGTTCATGAAATGAATCATTATTTACTGTATATAAACATGGTTCTTTTTCCATGTCTGAAATCACTGTGTAATGTTCTGCTGTTAACTGAGCAACACTAAACCCGATGATCTTACCTTCGACTTGCTCTGTTGTTCTTTAGGAGGTCATGAGAGAGACTATGTTGGTTTGCAGGTTTACAAACTTATGTTCAAATATGTGGTGATGCATTTCATGTTTTCATCCTGTACTTTATTCACTGAGCCTGAATCATAGCAACGTTTTACACAAACTATCACTGTGTTGGTTGTTGATGGTTGGTTTTCGGAGTAGATTTATAATTTAATCATTGTATCATTTCGGTGGTTTGAAGTTTGAAACAAAAGCTTCTCAGGTACAATTGTTCTGTTTACACGTCATTCACTCTGATGTTGTAGATACACTTGTTATGCACATAAAATGTCCTTTCAATGGCTAAATGAAAAAAAAAGAAACAGCGTTAGTATCAGTGTTAGTGTTGGAGGTGATTTCCTTCTTTTAAAATTCATGCAAAGTAAAACTGAGAAAAAACATTAACATCAATTAGCAGATTTGTAAACTTGTGCGTAGACGGATAAATTCATCATTGCATGTTTGTTATTAATTTGTATGAAAATTGGATTTCTTGAGCGGTTTTGTGTGAAGCTGTTGGCCTCTTCAGCTGCCGTGCTGGTATACAACTACAATTTTTTTTTTTTTTTGTCATTTTCAATTGCTTTAACAAAACAACATAAACTGTTAAGACTATAAGTTGGCTATATATACATAACATAAATAATGTCTTATTCACCAGTAAATTAACCACTTTGTCTCTATCCATGGAGAGATGCCACTTCCTCTAGTAAATTATCTTAAGCAATTTTGTTCTGGCAGGCCAGAATGTCAAATTATTTAAATTTAATCTTGATTGTTAGCTATAAACTAAAAGCAGCAATGTGATGACGTGATGGTTTATGGCTGTCAACTGTTCCACTGGATTAAATATTTCTGTTTAAATCAATTTACAGTCATTAAAAATCAAGTAAAACTTGAGAAGTTGTTTTTTCTTATTGTATCGAGAGCATAAAAAAAAACATTTGACATGTGACTTTATTATGTATATTATAATGTACATTACATTAAACAAAGCAAGATATCACTACATGTATCAACCAATTACAGTTTGAGGTTGGTCCGATCATGGTACTTCAGGTATGGATCATTGAGATACCAGTTCCTCCTCTTCCAAAATGAAGTTGTCATTTTATCCAAAAGTTTGCCCTGCGTTTTGTTACAGAACACAATCTCCCTCAGGCGCTTTCGTCTAGTAGAAGCCTTCTTCCATAGTTTCTTCTTGTGTCCAGCCTATCACACCCAAAAACAAGATAGCATATCACATCCTCATTATATATATATATATATATTATAGTTTTGCCATTTGTTAACAGAAAAACAAACATACCTTGCGTCTGATCCAGAGTCCACAGTGCAACCTCATGAACCTGTCTGTGACAGATTTTATACTCTTCCTCTTCCCCTTCTTCAGACTGTAGTACGTCAGACTTCGGCTTGGCTGAGGAGTCAAACTGGGAACAAGAGCAGACACCCTGCAACAGCACATGGGAACATAACCACTATTAATTAAAATACAATAAGGAAAATGTTTTAAATCGTGTATATGTTGTTTATGTGAGATTTAAAATGATTGACATTTCATTTTTTAAAGATGTGAGACTCTTGCAGTCCATTTCACTGCAGAGTTGAGCACATGATATAAAAACACCTCTATTAACACAAATAAAATAATGTACCTTAATCAAAATATTAATATTCACGCTTCAAGATATTTTAAGATATATTTCACACTGAAAGATATTTAATAAGTCAGGGTGTTATTAAGGCTGCAAACTGAACGCTGATCACTAATCTGGATATTTTATCAAATCTGCTTAATTTCCTGAGGAAGATCCTGAACTTCCATGTGCTGTTTCTTATCATTAACCTTCGCTATCTCTTATAACTGAACTGGGGACAGCTTGGCTTTTTGTTGTAGCTGTATACTGGGCGATACACATACTATAGCAGAATCACCCGTTGACAGTGAAGTCCTTACCGTTGCATGATGTTGTACCGGGGTGTGTGACAAGCTGCACCCCACAGAGGAGCGCGGACTGCGGCTGCAATGGAGCCATATAGAGCCGGAGGCTGAATGAGGCTGGAGAACTGACAGAGTTGTGGTGTCCTGGCTTGTAGAGACGCAGAGAGCGGCCTCAGCAGCCCTGTAAGACACAAGGACAACATGAAAACACGACATGAGCCACACGAGAGAGGAAGCCTGTCTGGAGTCGCTGTTAGCTGATGCTACCGACGTCACGTAGCTACTGTCGGTGCTGATAAACTAGACGAAGCGCTCCAGTTCATCATTACAGAAATGACATGTTAAAAAATTTACTGAAGGAGGAGAGTGAAAATAAAATGTTGAATGTCATATTGCACTACACACCCGACACCTTCCTCGCCAGGACGGCCGCCATGTTTTCCCCTGACGTATTACGGGGTCCCGTTTGGACAAACACTGCCAATCGTTAATGCTATGCAGCGCGTTACCGCCACCTAGCTTCCTTCCCCCACAGTTTACCTCTTTTCCATCTCTTTATTCTTAAATCCTTCAACTTTTTATACGTAAGAGTACGTTGCAGTGAATACATTTTTCAATATGTATAAGTAAACTAGGAAAGCATTGGTTTGATTTGTCACAGTCTATAGGCTACTTATTTTACTTAAGTCAAAAATCTTAAATGCCACATCTGCATCTTAAATGCATCAGAGCATATTAGTCTGCTGTCTGGCACTGAGATAAAAATACTGGTGACAAATCAATTTTTATGTAGTCTACTCCAGTGTCCACTGTGTTCGAAGCTGAAGTCTTGTTTCTCAGCTATGTTTCTGCTCCATGGTTGTCACTTACTGTAAGCAAGCTTATCTGACCCTGAGCTCTGCCATTTGTCACAGCCTCCTGCTGGATGTTTTCCTAATGTGGAAAAAAAAAACTGTACAATGGGATCACAGTCAGTCTGGTCTGAAAGACGTTTGTCTCTTTTGTATGGTCTGGTGGTCAACTGAACAAACTCTTTCCAGACATGTTCACTTGTCATCATAGTAAGAAAAGCAGGTGCAACTCAGTAATATAAATTAATACTCAGTGCATTAGATTCCTTAATTGCAAACACCTCCTATCAGTGTTGAGAGTAGCGCACCTCATGTAACCGAATTAGTGTTTTAATTACATTTTGCAGTAACTCAATGGTGATTCAGCTACATTCAAATCAGGACTGTGATTCACGAGGTTGAGTTACTTTTTTGTGAGTTTTGTACAGTTAACTACAAGTGATTTGGGACCATAAAAGGACTGGAATGAGTTTTTATTTTCATTTTAAGCACTGCTTTTCTTAAGCAATTAAAACCGCTTTGACCAGCCAGAGCCAGTAAAGACATGTCCAGACAATGTTTTTGTCAGGCAGTTACCACCACATTTCAACTTTGTTTAGTCATGTGCAGAAGCCAAGCGTGGGCAGTGCTCAGTGGTCACTTAGCAACGTCATCATTCATAAACTCTCCAAATCTCAAGTTAAGGAAAGATCCCCATGGACATGCTAAGGCTGTAAATGAGTTTCATAACATTTTGAAAAATCACATTTTCCAGCATTAAGAAAATCTGGACTAAAAAGCCTGATGCTATGATGATGTTTTAAATGATTTCAAAAGAATTAGAAAACAGAGTCAATTTAATAATTTTCATTTTATTTTAAAACATACAAACACGACCTTAAAAAACAGGTGAAAAATATTAAGCAAAGGTAACAATGAAACTACAGACAACACAGACATACTGTAATCAAATGCATTAAAAAACACAAGGTACTAACCACAGCTTACACCTCCCCATCTCCGAGGAACTATACATGTTAATGGAGGCAACAAGTCGACCAACATGAGTGCAAAGTAAATCAATTACCTTGGTAAAAAAAGTGCTTTTCATAAGAGAGACGTTCCCACCAAATGGAGGCATGCATCTCATATTTACCGTTCAAGCATACCTCCCATAATCTAATGACCTAGTTTACAAAAGGAGCATGTGTATCTCTTGAGTGGAACAACTGTTACAGTGTCAATCCACAGGAATTCACAAAAGAATGAACTTGTATTTCTCAATAACACATTCATATGTACCACATAAAAAAAGCTGATGGATTGTCAGCGTACTATTACGGCACCAGCCCAGGATTTTACCATCAGTCTCCTTCTATCAGTCCTTTTGTTTTTAGTGGAGACCCACACAAAGACTACACTTCAGCTGGTTTTGTCCAACCAAGCACTCACTGTAGGAAAGTTAAACTGAGGCCCTTTGGTTCACCAGCCAGCATATACAGGTTCTGCATCACAAGGAATCCCATAGTATCGACCCTGAGGTCGCTCTTTACGTAATAACGGAGCTCGGGCAAGAGACAGCTCTCCATCATTGTCTCTCCGTCGACGCAGAACCATTAAAATAATGAAAAGTAAAGCCACTGGAAAAGGAAATAAGAAGAAAAAAATGTTACTGGGAATGATCATCTACAGTTGAGCTTGTTAGATATACACAAAGGATGCATTGATGCACAAGCATGGTTCTTACTTTGTTTCATTATGTCTTGTTTGCCAATATTGTGGTCTCAGTATAAGGGCAGAAACATAATCTTTTCCAGTGAGCAAAAAGAAAAGTTGTATTGTTTCCAGGAGACCAAATAACCAAAGGACTCATTACATAAAGTCTCTCTGACATAAACTGCATTTTCTTAGTTCTATATGAAATATGCTTACAGGCTCTGTCCCCAATAAAATGCAGAAAATAGGTGTGCCTAATGTTATCCAAACCATTAGTTCATTAAACATAAGCTATTAATACATGGTGGAAAGAAATAGTTTTGCATATAATCAGATTGTAGAAGTATGCGCCATTGCAGCTTGGAGCTTGTTAGTTTCAAAAGCAATCAATTTGAAAAGCAGAATTGTAATTACAAAGCCTTTTACATGGTGTTGAGTAGAGACAAGATAAATTACTGAAACATCTGAGGAGCATATTGGGTATTGAATACAACAAAGGGTGAAGAGGGGTCAAATGGAGTGTGTTTTTTCACTTCTTTTTTATATGCAGAGTCACTTACCTCCACCTCCAATAACTAATAGAGCAA
>OMNW01016278.1:46643-61696 GCA_900303245.1 Selene dorsalis
TATGTAGTAAGTATATGATCTCTCTGTTTTGTGACATTAGAATACAAATAATACTGACTTGTATATTTTGAGGATAACTAATACATTATCAATGAAACAGGATGAGGCAAGATTTACCACCACATCTTCCTGTTCTCACAGACTTATTGTTTCCTAAAAAGTTGTTTAGAATTTAAATTGCGATGGAAAAAT
Organism: Selene dorsalis; assembly: GCA_900303245.1. NCBI lineage: Eukaryota > Metazoa > Chordata > Actinopteri > Carangiformes > Carangidae > Selene > Selene dorsalis. The sequence continues at coordinate 46,836 of OMNW01016278.1, forward strand.
GTTACATAAGTTTGCTGTTGGAGGCCTATACTCTCTCTCTTATGACAGATGACACATCCTGATGAGTAATTATTTGTGACATTTTCTTCAGTAACCTCTTACCAAAACAAACAAGGCACAGAAATAACAGCCACACTGTAATGGGGAGGGGAACTTTTCTTCATAAGTCACAAGATGCAGGTCCACTTCTTGTTTCATATCACAGGTGGTTGGAATTTTAACCATAAAAAATCCCAGCGTGTTGACATTTAGGGGAAGTTCTGCCTTCAATATGAAGCCTACATAACTACGATTTAACACTAATGTGACCTTATTCAAGTGAAGAAAATAGTAATGGATGTAAGTGAATTCATCTATGGTGATAAATCACAATGGCAGTGATAGTTTAAAGCAGTTTTAATGAACAAGCTCAGTCGATTTAACAAACGTATGTAACAAAAGATTAGACAAATGATTCCATGCATTTCTCTCCTGGCAGAAGATTCATCCCTGATCTGTCTAATCTAAAATTAAACATTCATATGCCTCAGGAACATGTTGCACATGTTCATGTCTTAAGTGTTTCCCTCTGAGAAACAGCATAAGGAGCTTCCTTCTGGACATGATGCTCTAAACTCAGCTCTAGTTCCTCCCAGCTTGTCTCCTTCAAGCTTTTCTGGCAGGAAGAGAAACAGAAAGACGAATGAGGAAGATGATCTTCTCGCTGCCAAGATGAACATTTCCAAACACTGACAAAATCAGATAAAACTCATTGTTCAATTCCTGTTTTGGATTTATTACTCACTTTGCTGTGTGCCCCTGTGTTTCTAACTGCTTGCTCACAGGTCTTAGTCTTGCTGCTTTCAGTTTGCTTCAGCCTTCTGCGCTCTCGTTGTTTCTCCTCCAGCTTCTTCTGCAGAGCCAAAAGTGTCTCATCTTGATTGACAGTCTGCTGAACCTCCAGCCTGGTTTTCCTTTCCTCCTTCCTGCAATTTGCCAAAATATCTCATTCATGCCTGTGTCTTATTTGTGTGTTCCTCTGTCCACATTTTCCCACTGCCATAATGAAGTCAGAGCCAAACATTATCCTGACCTTATGGCCGCAGCCTGTGCCAGTGCTCTCCTGTGGAGGTCGATGGTGTCCATCTGCTCCAACAGCAGCTGCTTCTTGTTCTGCCTCACCTCCAGGATATGTTCCCGTTTCTCCTGCTGCTCTGTTTGCTGGACCTCCTTCAGCAGGGCCAGCCGCTCCTTCAGCTCGGCCAAGGACATCTCTCCCAGCAGCTCATGGCCTGCAGTCTGACACAGGACAAACAGGTTAACCATGGATCAAAGAGTGAAAAAAAAGAGAGAGGTCACATCCTCCTTGTCTTTTTCTCACCTCTGTGTCATCAAAATTCTTGACTCTAATGTGAGGCAGCAACTCAATAGCGCGGATTTCATGGATAATTTCAAATTTTCTGCTCAGTTCTGCCTGTGCCTCCTCCAGTGCCTGACAAAGGAGCTCTCGACTTTGCTCCGACACTTCTTTAACTGTGAAATTGGCAAGAAATTATTGAAGCTGGAAAAGGACATCATGAAAACAAAATGGAAATTATATCCAAGTGATGTCAAACAAGGCATACCTATACTTTGTTTGAATTTCTGCAGCTTTTCTTTAGCCGTTTTTGAGCTCTTATGTCCTTCTGCCACTTGTTGCACCAAGTCTCTCATTTCCTTTTCCTCCTGTAACCTTTTCTCAGCATATCTCCGCATCAGCTCTGCTGTCTAGGAGATACAACAAGGAAAAAATACATTTTTTATGCATAATTGTAAATCCCTTTACAATGAGGAGGATGCTTGTAGAGAACAGAGATGCTTTTGTGTGATTTAACACACTGTGTAATCTTCTCTAAATGCCTTTTCTTTTTAGTCGTTGAGGGAGCTTTACCAACCTCTTCCTTCTTCAGATGAGCAGTCCTCTGGTTGCGCTCCATTACGCGTGTGCGGGCCATAGCTGCTTCCTCATAACTGATGCGTCCCTCCAGATGCTTGCGCTCAATCTTGGCCAACTCCTCCTGAAGGCTCTTCTCACGCATCTCCTTTTGCCACTGTAGGAAAGGAGAGGGGTCACGAGCCCCTGCTATCAAACGCTCCACCCTGTGGTTCACAGAAACAACACAAACAGCAACACAAGTAAAGATGGTCACATAAAGCAGTCATCACACACAATCACATTATTTCACAAGGGTTATTAGAATCTAATTTATATTATTTTATATCTTAGTCGTGTTCTGTGCAAGATAATGATCATGGTGAGATGGGTTATTCCTTTAAAATATGTCAAGGAGGGGCAGATAAACACTGTGCTGTACCTCTGCAGCTCCTCCTCCACCTGACGGTCATACAGTGCCCCCTGCCTCAGGATAGCTGCACTGTTGAGTTTGATGGGCCAGTTGTTGGTTGTCTAACAGCATAATGAACACATGCAAGTGAATATTAATATAAAGCGCACACACATTAGTTACTACTTATAACACACACAAGACGAAGATCTTACCTTGTTACGGGAAACGCATTCAGAGCTACGATATGAATGGGATTTGAGCTTTGAATCCAAGTCTTCCTTAATCTGAGACATCACTCGCTGGTATTCAAGTGATGGTTCAGCAGAGAAGCAACTGATCAGTAAGAATGACTCAAAAAGAAATGAATTATAAATCAAAAGTCAGTTACAGAAAATGGTCCTTACCTTGGTGCGTTCAGACTTCTGTGGATTTACACATCTGAACTGTTTTATATTTGCCTCATACAGCAGCTCCTTTGGTGAAACATAATAAAGACATGTAAGTGTGCTGAAAAAAAACACGAGTGCTTAAAATTATGTAATAATGATGTTAAAATATCAACATCATCTTTAATGTTTTTCACTGTTTTATTTTTGCTGGATAAGCCAGCTGTTGATTCACACATGAACCCTCTGTCAAATCCCTCCCGTGTTGTAATATGTTTCTGTACTAGGTCGTATTTGACCTTTTGAGATGTTGTGGGATTTTTCTGATGATGACTATTTGCTTTTAAACACTGTACCTCAGCCTTTTGGCGGTTCTTTTGCTTTATTTCCTTTATCATCTGCGTCTCCTTTGGAGCCTTGTATGTGCTGTTTGGTACCTGCAAAACAAAAGCCTGTCAGGTTGTGGTGCGTCAGTAGTTCGTAAACATGTAAGCCAACTATGAGGCAATGTTTGAAGAAAATTTTGTATATAACTGTGAGTGAGGCTGACTGGTTTGGATTTTTCCTGCTGTGGGATGATCTCAGCTGCAGGCAGGGGCCGAGGTTTGGGTTTGGTGAGGGAGAACTCCTGCGGCTCAGTGGTTTTGGTAGGAACTTTCTTGACATGACTGCCTTTAGATGTTTTGACAGCAAGCTGGCCAATGACAATATCAATCTCAGGGCGCCACCTAAAGGACAAATAGACAAATGCTCCAATGTTTTGACTTCATGTATAATCTGGAATTGACTGATTTTGTTGGACTTTCTTTATACCTGAGCAGAGGGCAGATCCACTGTTTCTCCACATAGGCAGCATCATAGATATTATTCCACTCCTCTTGTATCCTTGTGGTGAGGTTTGTGAAGAAGAAATCCAGAAACTACAATGAAACACATCACATACACAGAGTGCACAGTTGCTCTTGATTGCTGATTCTTTCCAGTTCAAGGTGTGTTCAGAAAAACAAACGTGTTTCTTACTGTGTGCATCTTCTTAGTGTCCAGAGATTTGACAATGTTGCTGAAACACTGAAGCCCAATTTCATCAAGTACAAATGTGGTGAGGTAACAGATGACTGAAAAACAACAGAATATTATAAATATCACTGTTTTATTCTGAGTAAAATTAAAGTTCATGTTTTTTTTACTTCACTGACTTACTGACAAACTGGCTGTGATCACCTCTGGACAAGCATTTCCCATTCTGCCCATAGAAGACACTGATAACTACGTCCAGTAACCTTTTGTGCTCAATGCATCCACACACTAAATCAAGTATGAACTGCTTCTGCTGAGCATCCAGGTTCTGTAACAAATAAGAACATTGTGCAGACCTATAATTCATTAGAAAGGGTGCATGGACAAGCAGTATCAGGACTTTAACCTGAATTTACCCACCTGCAGATCCTTTGAAGCATCTTCAATGAAATCATCCAAACACTGTCTGCCAGCGCTGAATTTATCGAGCAGCACAATGGCCTCCTTGACAAGTGATCCATTTCTTGATGCCATGTTTGATCGACCTGCAGATACAGCAGTTGATGATGACCGTGGGGAGAAGATCAGAAAAGGCCAAAAAGGAGAAATACAGATTTTAGAAAACGTGTAAAAAAAATATAGTTCTAGATTCACGGTGCAGTTTGTTTTGAGCTCGAACCGTTGCCATTGAGTCGTTGCTTAGCAACACACTGGCGTAAACAGAAATGTTTCCCAGCTCCAACAAATAAGAAACACTTAAAAAATACGAGGAATATCGACAGACGAGGGATTAACGAGCTTTATTTTTTAATTACTAGGCTGTTTTGTTCACTAGATATAAAAAACATTCATGGTTTTAATCTCTCGGATTCAGATTAAGAGTCTGACATCCTGATCCTTTGTTGGCTGCCATAACAATAATAATGACGTGGCATATTGTGACGTCTGTGCGAGCCGTGCGCTGCCTTCGCGCGCTGTAGGAAATACTGCAGTTACAAATGCAACGGGAAAAGATTAAATACATGTAAGTAACCGTAACAAGTTTAAGACAGTGTCTAGTAGAAAATAAAAGCTCCAAGAAAGAAGGAAAAGTGACTAACTTTACATGAGGGTTTAGTGTGGAAAATCTGATTAGCGACTAAATCACATGCAAACTGGGGTTTTAGAGCAGTCTCACAATGCATCATCTGAGTTCCTGCATTAGCATAATCTGATTATTTTGTGGACATGTAAACAAAATCGTTAGTTTAGCATTCTGTGGTCAAATTTTGTTTTGAAATTGGACTTTCTTTTAACTTGAAAAGGGTAAAATGGATGAGGAATGTCTTAAGTGTTAAAAATTCATAGGCAGCCTATTCAGGTTATCAACCTGCCGATAAAGGCTGTGTGATACTGTACAGTGCAAGCGAGGAAGTGGACCTTGAATTCAGGTTGTTTCGAAGTGTTTCCAGGTCTGAAGAATGACTGGGTGAATCTTGATGCATGTAGGCTGTCTGATCCATAGTAAGTATTAATTAAAGTTAAAGTCCAGTTCAACCAATGAAATGTGTCTTGTTCATTGTCATCTTTTATAGGGCCTTCATCGTGCAGAATGATGTCAGAGGGTATTACATGTAGCCTACATGTAATACCCTCTGACAGTAAACTGTTTTCATTCAATCTAGTTTCTCATCTTAAATCTGAGATTAACACATGTATGTAACAGCAGGGTTGTGCAACATAATAAAAATGTTGACACCCAACCAAGGTCCAACGCACACCTGACACATTGGAGAAATCGATACGTCTTCTGCTGACAATATATTTTTCGGTTCAGTAGAAAATACTTTGTGTCCAGAGTTCAAACGTCTGAAAATAAAATGTGTAGCCTAATTTTTATAGCTATAAAATCCACATTTGACACCATTAGTGCATTTATAAATAATCCCCAAAATAAAATTTAAAAATCAGCAGTCACGCTATGATATTAAAATGGTCTGATTTGTTAGTGTCTCCCTCCAAAAGCAGTAGGGAGCACTGTTTTTGGGAGAAGCACTTGAAGGCATCATTTCCTGGGAAAGTGGGAGGTGAATGTTGTCAACGTGACTGTCATCAAGTATCGTTACAGGGGCAGAGAACAGCAGAGCAGTCGATGCTCCGCTCCACTGTATCGTCGGGACTTGGAAAGTGGCCGGGCGGGGGAGACAGGCAGCAGTGGTCGGGATTCAGGGAAGATGGAAATAAGTCAGTGTTTGAGAATATCTCCTATGTGCGCTTTCAGACCCGCCTTGTAGCGTTCAGGACAACTTACCGCACGGTGTGTTTTGTACATTTTCCGAGGTGGAACCCAGCAGCGCGAGCTAGCTTAGCAGCCAACCGCTGATAGTGTCAGACACACAGGTACGGGAGAGGAGAGGAGGGGCTGGTGACAAAGGAAGGTGGCGAGGTAACGATGAACCGCTTTCGAAAGTGGCTCTATAAGCCCAAGGTAAGTTATCCTGAACCCACACGCTGTGTCAGCTCTGCATTCAGTCATTTTTTTATGCATAGCTTAGGAGATAGCTAGCAAAACAGCCGACCAGTGTGGCTGGCTAGCCCGGTTACTTCACACAGCACCCCACATCTGCTAACGTTAGCCCGTGTTCCTGATGTTACAGTGTTTTAACCAGCAGCTACCCCCCCTTTGTTGACGTTGGTGCTTTTGTTTTCAAGCGCTTCACTGTTACAGCCTGGTAATTTTCACTGATTTTCACTGACTGACTTACTGCTGCCTACAGCTGACGTTGTCATTAATTTCAGGTAATATTAGTGATTAATTTGTTTTGTTTGTTTTTGTTATTGTCACACATTTTTCGTCATGCCTCGACAATAATAGCATTGGACTATAAAGGAATATAACAGCAGCATTATTAATAATGATCTCTTAATCAAAGGTGAAGAGGTTTTGATATTGCACAAATAGCTCTACAGTATTTTAGGGCAAAAACTAATGCTTTTTAATAACAATATTGATTAATTTGTAATTTAATTCCTTGAGAAATTTATAAATTATTAGGTTGATAAAACTGTGTGTATGTATATATATATATATAAAATCACTATAATTTCCTGCAATCTAAGGTGACATATTAGCATTGCTTCTTTTGTCTGATTAAAGTCCAAAGAGGTTCATATCACTTCACGAGTCCAAAAATTGAGAAGCTGGAAATAGGATGTTTAGTGTTTCAGCTTGAAATGAGTGAAGTAAATCAAACTGATTTACAAAGTTATTTAAAGTTACTTTCTATAATTAAACAACTATTTGTTTCTGCACTGCAGCATTTGATTTGTTTATTGACTGTGCAGAGCATCCCAAACTGTATGAATGAACGCTAAAAGCCACCATAACATCAAATCAAATGCTGCTCTGCCTCATTATTAGTGGGCAAAATCATCACTTTTGGAGTGAGCCAGCAGTGGATGTGCTGTAATTCTCTCAGTCAAGCTCACACTGTGGAAACATGCCTGACACAGCAGTGGAAGTATTGAAGGCTTGGTCAGTCGCCTTGTTAAATGAACAGTTTAAATAAATGTCATCTGCAGCACTTTTTAGGATGAGTGAATGTGTGCATTTCTCCAGGGAGGAAATTCTTGTTAACTTGTAGGTTTTTGGGGAGAGCAATTTTCAGCTACACAATGTGTCAACTTTAACTTACAGGTGTGTAAATCTGAGGCAGGTTGTGAATGATCAGTATATGCAGTCATTTATTTGTGCTGCATCATCACAAAATCACGGCGCCTCGGTGGGGTGATAAATAAATAAACAGTCACAGACTTTTGTGCCAATGTTGGATCGACAAACTCCACCTGGTCTGCTTCTGGAGAAGTCTCAGCTTTGGATGTTGTATGCAGTTTGGGTTTGCAGCCTGTATGCACTCATCACCCAGTTATTGATATGATCTTACACAAAGTTTGCCATTTACAGGGAAGACTGAGCAAATCTTCTTTTTAAAGCACTTTACAAAACGATGCATACCACTTGTACTACAAAATGCTCTAATGTGGCCTCTTTCTGAGGCACAAAAAGGTTGTAATTACTATCAACACATACAGCATTTACATAAAAGCATTAGGAAATTCAAAGAAATGGGGAAAACTCTAAACTTCCTGCACTTTATTAGAAATCTTGACTTTTAATGCAGAACACTAAAGGTGTAAAGTTCTCTGCTTCAGTCCACACACCCACGTTCAGGGCCAGGCAACAAGGCTGAGTAACATTTTAGAGTGTCTAATGCATTGTTTCCTTTCAGTTTATTGGCATAAGAGCCGTGCATAAAAGGCCGACCTTGTATCCTAACTGTGCATTTCAGATCTTTTTAGCTTTATAGAAATTGAGGTAAATATACTGAAGACACCCTCTTAAACAAGTGGGTGACTGTGATACAATCAGTTTTGTGTTTTATTTGCATAGGAAATACACCTGTCTGCTTTTCTTATAAGGTTTGCCAATTTATATTTCTGATCAGCAGTCTGAGTTGATAAGAGTTACCATAGATTGCAACAGCAGTGCTAGACAAGGCTTAGATGAAATGCCGCTGATTACATATTATCCTCTTGCCCTTAACCACATACACACACCTGCGTCATTCTCCTTTTCTCTGTTCAACCACGTTTGCAGTCACAGCATTTTCTTTGTCCATTGTCGGGGTTATGTGTAAGTGTTGGGGTTCGCCAGAGTATTGTCACATTCATGAATGACTACTGCCTCCGGAGTGCTGAGCTATTACATCAGTGCCTTTTCTGCCAAATCACGGCCACAGTTGGAATTAACAGAATTACACACAAGCCCGTGGTATTTAAATGACCAGTTGTGCCTCCAAAGGACTGATGAGAAAGTGTACTAACAGCCTTGGTAATGATGCCAATCAGTATGAAAAGACAACAGTAATGAAAGGCTTCAGATCACTTTGTGCTCCTGCTACGGAACAGCAGCTGAGCCAGCCAATAGTTTTTGTTTTTGCTCTGAGAGAGAATATTTCTGTGGTAATTAAAATCAGGGCCAGCCCGCATATTCTGGCATTTATTGTTGAACACAGTGTAGCATTGTCATTTTGCATCAACAGTAAGCTGTTTATTATTGAACTATGTTCTCCTGGAGATAGAAAAGTGTTGAATCAGCATGTTCCCTTGACTGAAACGAAGCTATTGATATTTCCAGAGCTGCTCTCTTCCTCCCCAGATAAGTCCCAATGAGGAGGACTTTCTTTCGCCCCTGCTACACAATCCCTACCCAGTGTGAGCGAGTACTGAGGAGCTCTGTGTGGGACATAATGTACCTGTCTATTCTGCCTGACTTTGTCATCAGAGTCAAAGAATGGACTGTCCTGTTCTTTTGTAAGGCTCAACAATAGTTAACTCACCTAAAGCTAGGATACGCTACTATAAAGTGAGAGTCTGCACATACCTTCCAGTCATTAAAACTGGTTGAGCTGGTTTTTGTGTCAACACTTAACATTTTCCCCAAAAATATTTACAGTTCCTTCACTTGTCCTGGGTGTTTTCTTTATTGAACTGTCTATCGACTCTACATAGTCCAGAGAAAAGCTTCAGAGCGACAAAATCAGGAGGGAAATGTTCATGAAAACTAGTTTCATCGCACATTGCTGCAGTCCCAAACAAAGATGAGAGGTGGCTCAGGTTTCAGAGCAGCCAAAATGGCCACTGTCTCCTCACCTCTCATACATCAGCAGCAAATTTCCTGAGTGAATGATGGCGAGAGAGGGAGATGTCAGGAGGCTAAACCTGTATACTTCCTCTGTAGCCTTTGTTGGGCTGTTGTTCCATCAGGCATTCAGGAGCTGACCTTCAGCTCCACACCGCCTCATCTGTCAGTGTGACGGCCTCACAGCTCTATCTGCTCCATGTTACTAATTTGCCTTTCATTTCCATCTCTCCCCATCGGACAGTTTAGTGCGTGGGTGTAGCTGATACTTTCTACACTCCTCCTGATCAAAATGTCAGATATTACTGTGTGCAACAATGTTGGCTGTTAGCAAATGTGAGAGCATATATAATTCTAATGCATGACTACTTTGATATGGTCATCCAGTATCTGACAGTTCAGTTGACAAATGAGAAAAAATGAAAAAGCGAAGTGAACCATTATGGTCAAAAATGTCATTAGATCCAGACCATAAAAAAGTTTTCAGTCTCTTTGTCTTTTTAAATTTTACCATTTTATTTCTCTCACTGATTCCACTTCATTTCTGATGACAGTCAAATACAAAACGGTATCTATTCATTCATTTTTTTATTGCACAAATTCTGAGCCTTAACATTGGGGCTGCACAATTTATATAACTGAAATCACAATATGGCCAAGTGCAACAGCCAAACTGCAAGAGCTGCAGATTTGTGATCAAGGTAAAATGTTTTTGCAACATAGTCAACACCATGATCATTGTGGTGCTACAGAGACACCCAGGGTCACAATTGATATTTTGTAGACGTGAAGGAATATGTTTGTTTGGACCAAACAAAAATTAACAAAAATCTATGAAAGTGAAATGCAGAAACAACCAGTCCGGGAGAAAATCCACAATGCTGTTAATTAACTGATCTAATATACATGCTTTTTTGTATGATGCATGTCAGATTTAATGAAGAAAAGATCGAATTTGACATTAACCTAGTCCTATATTTAGTATTTAAGTAAAAAATAGCTTTAAAATGTTCAAACACTTAAATACCCATCGCAGTTTCTCATCACCCAAGTTGAATTATTCATATTGTTTGTTTTCGTTCAACCGACCAAATCCCCATGACATTCAGTTTATTCCCATAAAAGGCTCGGCAAATGTTTAAAATTGTTGTTTGGCTAATCTTTTTAGACCTGTTGTTAGACCTGCTGCTTTAAGGACAAATGTTGTAAAGACACTGGTCTGTGTGTAGAGGAATGGCGTGGAATCAGTTATATGCATGTTAATGAAACAAAACAACATGATTAGCGTTGAGTATTTACCATGATCATAAATCATTGTCAAGCCACCATGAAAGATGCTTTAGAGATGTTTGTCTACACTGTCAGAAAGACAAACAGACATGTTGACAGCTGATGGTTTTGACAAAGCAACACTTTTTTTTTTAGCTCAACTTCCACTCAGGCTCCTGCTGCCAGCTGTGTGGGCCCTACTTTAAATGCATCAGTGAATTTTGATTCTGAAAAGAAATGTTCATCAATGAAGAGGTGGCAGTGACATGTTCTAAATATATGGCTTGTTACAAACCTGCCAAAATTGATGTGTAAAATAAAGTCAGGGTCACAAGGCTTACATTTTTTTATGTTTTTTAAATATGTGCTGATGAAATGTCATATTTTAAGTGATGGGGTTTCATGTGGTGATATCTTGTCTTAATTCAGTTGACCCTGTAGTTTTTTAGTTTATTGATATGACAAATCAAATGATGATCTTTTATTTTGATGGATACCCATCTTGTGAGTTGTCCTCAGAACACCACTTTTTTTATAGGAACTACTTACTCACATTTCTCAATAAGTGGTGAATCATGGTTGGTCATTTCCTTAGCAATGATTGTCTCACTTTAGCAGTGCAAGACTGGTCCTGCCGTTGAAGGTTCTGCTGATGTTTACTTCATCATCTCCTTTGCCTCAGTGGCCTGATATGTTTGTGAATATTGGCCAAGTGCAACAGCCAAACTGCAGGAGCTGCAGATTTTTGAGAGAAGGCAAACCAATTAGGCGCTTGTCTTTGCAGAGTGGATTGGCACAGAGTCGATGGAGGAGCAAACTGCTGAGCAGCGGCCACCGCGGCTTCATATTTAGCCTCATTTCTGGAGCTCTTTGCGGATGTCCCATTCTGCTTACCCACCAGCCATGTGGTAATTGATTTGGTGTCAGCTGCCTGGATTTAGAGACCTGACCCTAGTACAGATCGAGACAGGCCAGGCCATTGAAGGCCTTTTTAGATTCATTGCAGGATTGGGGAATCAGAACCCATCGTCCTAGGTGTAGGAAAGCAATGATTGAAGGAAAGTAGTTGGGGAGGAAGAGTGAGACCACAGAGAATCAGTCAGCTCTGATATCGAATGAGGCTGCACTCATTTTCCACACCTCGTTTTGTATGGGTAATAATTGATGCTTCTTTCATCAAAGATTTTTAAGTTCCTCTCCCAATTGTCATTAATGATGAATATCAAGCATGTATTCAAGGTGCCCTTTGTCTATACTGTAGGTCTGACTGTTTCAGGAAGAGCCAGCAAATGAAAAAGCACCCTCCTGCTCTAGGCTCTGTCTCAGCAGCAGGGGAGAATGGCATTGAAAGCAGCAGAGGAGGAGAACAGTGGGCCTGTATATTTGGGATTAGATTTTGGCCTTGGTTACAGTTGGCAGGACATAAAATGAGAGGATGTTGCCCTTAGCAGCTCTAGTGTTTTTTGATACTGGATTCTAGGGCTTGAATGATGAGAAATTCAAAACACTGGACAAAGTTATACAAGATTAATCATTTTTAATAAACATTGATATGTTAATCAAGAGTTTTAATACAAAGCAGCGGCGTCATTCAGTCAATGTTGAAATATCATTGTGCTGCCTGCCACCCTGTAGCTGTCATATGCTGCAGAGGAATAACAAAAGTAATGTCAGTCATGATGACGTACTGGAGAGTGGGAGCAAGAATCTCAAAATATCTCAAAAATTGGTTTGTGCGCTGAAAATGAAAGGTATGCTGGTTATGTTATGTTGGTGGATTTCAAGGTAGTAACGTTGTTTTTTATCTTGTCCTGACTCCTGACAGAAATACAGTATGAATGGCAAGATAAAATGTTACTACGGTTATAACCCTGCAGCGTGCAAAGATGAAAGCAGATTGCTACAAGTCAATCAGTATCAAATATTATTTATGTATTTATTCATTCATTTACCATTTATTTAGTTACTCTCATTTTGTGGATGGTGTCATTTCAAGTGCCGTCCAAACTGCACAAACCTGTTGACTTCCATTTATTAAATCTCCACAGACAGTAATAATAAATGTGTGTTTGTTCACACACTTACTGTAGCTGCTCACGGCTGTTATTGTGTCAGTGCCAGCTCTCAGTCACTGTTTATAACAATGAAAGTTGTGTAGACAGAATTAACCTGAGTCTGAGTCATGCACATCCTCAACAGTGATGAGGGAATGTGGGTCAAAACTACAAAAAAGAGATCATGATGGTGCACAGGTGGGTTTGTATGAGTTGTATTTTGGTTCAGTACAGTCTTAAATATAAACATCTTTATTTACAGACTCCAAGTCCAATGATAAAATGTAATGCGTGGCAGTATTTTCAGTCGGTGCTGTCATGTATAAAGATGAAGGGATTTATTTCCACCAATCTTCTCATCTCTTCTCTGAAAAATGTTAAGTTGTTGATTTCGTGAATCTAAAATTCACCTTCCCCTCTGTAGCCACCGTTTAAAAGCCAGATCTGGATTGTATAACCAGATTACGTCTTGCGTAAGAACTTTCCTGCAGTTGATGTGAAGAGGGGTGTCCCCACAAGTCACCGCACTACCATAAGGGGATCCTGGACTCACCTCATAGCCACCTAAATCCTCTGTGCCCCCCCTGTGTTACTCCAGCCCGACCTGCTAAATCGTGTGCCAGGCACATGCACAGGTCAGTGCTTAGTCCAAATGCTAGATTAGGGCAGCCCTCAGAGAAGGGACAAGCACACAGATTATGCCATCAGGCCAGATGGGCAGACCACTCTAAATATATTGAGTCAATGAACTGAGTTAAGTCCGTTGTCTACTGTGAATCCAGTGCTCAGCTGGTTAGTGCAGGAAAATTCCTCAGCAGCCTGTGATTAATGCCATTGATTTCACCATGCATTTGTTTGATAGAAAATCTTAGACCGGCATTAAAGTGTGACCAGAGTGATTTCAAGACAGTTGTTGATACACAAAAGGTTGCCTTCAATAACTCTGAAAACAACACAGTGGTGAGAAAGGAAATTCTGGGATGAGAATGACTCACCATGAGTAAACCTGCTTCATCTTAACGCTGCCTTCTTACAGAGATTATACTTTTTATTCTGCCAAATTTAATATAAATAATGGTTGAGGAAGTTTCCTTGTTTGTTACCAGAACGATTGGCTCGCTCTTGCTGGGGCTTTTATGCTGAGCCCTGAATAATGAATAAGGTGATGAACTGTATCCGGCTGCTTTTTTGCCAGTCTGCCAACCGACTGGATGAAGCAGAGTGAACTGGTTTCCCCTCTACAATATTTGCCTCTGATCCTTGGAAGGCAGCCAGAAGGCAGCAAATTGAGCCTGGAATAGAGTGTGGAGGGCAGAGGCAAGGTTTCTCATAAGTCCCTTAAGTGGGGTCAATGTGCATGCACTGATGCTATGGATGTTCATGAAGCATTAGTCTGACAGGCTCCATCATCTGCACAGTCTGAATGAAATGAAGCCCAGAATCAGCAGCTCAAGGAGAAATCCAGCTGAGCTGCTGAAAATGTTGAGCGCACAGCGACAGGCGACTCTTTCTAACACGTCTCAATGAGAGTCGCACTGTCATCACCGGTTATTGATTTTATGTTAAACGAAAGGGACAGAAATTTCACAGCGTCATGGTCAAATTATGTGATTGAAAGGGATTAACAGTAATTGTCACTCTGGGTGAGATTAAAAGTCTAAAATTACAGCTTTCTGACCGCGGTGGATTTAGCCTTTGAGTCATCTCAGAGAGGGGGCACCCGGGACAACTGACAGCAGGAGTCTAACAAGAGAGCGGCGTGCCACAGGGGGCGGGAGCCCAATCTGCTGAATCATTTCCTCACTTGTACGAGGTAGAGCTGTCACCTTTGGTGATGACGCAACTCACGGGTTCAGGAGTCAGATCATCAGATGTTCACACAACTACTTTGCAACGACTTTGCGAAAATAGTTTTAATCTCAGCTTCTTAATTGAATTGTTGCTTGTAAATTGTTTTTTGGTTTTTTTCTGCTGCCTTTTTCATTTTTTCTCACTTTGGAGATTTAAAACGTTGAAATTCTTTAGCTCTTTCCTAGTGGCAGTGGTTAGCAGTTGTTGGTAAAGCAATTTATTTATTTATTTTTAACAATTACTCTATACTTGTAAAGTAAATGTCAGGCAAGAAGACTTTACTCTGTGTCATCACATG
>OMNW01016278.1:64680-77121 GCA_900303245.1 Selene dorsalis
CCTTTTTCTTTTTTTTAAATAATTTACTTTACTATACTTTGGCTATGCATGAATGTGTGTTTGTGTTTGCCTCCTCTTCATTTCTTTCTCTAACTCTCTATTCTATTGGCTTGAGATCAGGATTTATATCACCAAAGCAGAGGATGGCTAAAACAGCAGCATTCACTGCTGGCCTCATACCTGTTAACGTCTGTTGACGCCAAAGTGCTATAGTAGCACAGTGTTGTTGTAACCAGGAGACTTGCTGAACATAATTCATGCGCTGTCTTGCCCAAACCACCAAGCATCAAGCTGTGTTTTCTGGAGACTGCAGCATGTCTGTGACTGACACTGTGCTTCACTCGTGCAGAGCTCTAAACCCTCAACAACATAATTCCCCCAAGCAACACACGTGCAAACTAGTGTAATGAATAAATGCAGCTCCTTCCTCTGAGCAACTAGTAGGCCTGATGGTCAGTATAGTGCACGTTTAGAATAGGTATTCTTTGGTATGAGATCAGCAGCAGGTTTTGGACCCTTGAGAGGTTAATCCTATCTCTCGGTTTAGGAAGACATGGGATTTTGTCTCAGTCACCCTCTGAGAACACAATACACAGACATCCTGGTTATCCCAGCTTGGCCCAGCTGGGACTCTGTTTAGGGTCAAATAGGTTTCTTGTTTGCTTTTACATTTTGTAATTTCCTCGGTAAATAGCCTGTTGTTTTGAGATGTAATTTTGAGTCTGATAATTACATGGATGTTAAAACTGATGATATTTGTGTCCACAGCTTCAGAAGCAGCAAAGGACCCTCAGTCTTTTTGTACTGCAGGGCATAGCGTTTAGTTGAATAAAAGAAATATATTAACTTGGACGACTTGCCTAATGCTTGTGATATTTGATCATCAGTGATTATGGGCAAAATAGCATTCAGCCAGTGAAGCTGTCATGAAGCAGTTTTAAAAGCCAAGAAAATGATTTTCTATCTTTACAAAGATGATGAGATACTCACATTTTAAAAGCCAAAAACACCAAGAGATGCTCATTATTCAGACACAAGAAATATGATGTTAGGTTTCAGCTTTTTAGATAGTAAGCACAAAGTGCATGAAGCAAACAGTAGAGAGGGTGTAACCAGTATGTCAGGGCAGAGGGCAGATTGTTTCTCAGTAACATCAGTACGTGCATTGAAAATAACCTCCTTGTATGTCTTTGCAGAGGACGGACCCTCAGCTCCTGGCCCAGTTCTACTATGCCGATGAAGAACTGAACCAGGTGGCCACTGAGCTGGACAGCCTGGACGGCCGGAAGGACCCTCAGAGATGTACCCTGCTGGTCAACCAGTTCCGATCCTGTCAGGTCAGCAGAGACAAACCAACACTGCAACAGTTCTTTAGGGAAAACTATCAGTGGGCTGAAGTCAGCCATTCATTCACTTCAAATTTTACACAATGAAGTTGAGGTAGAGATAATTTAACCCCCTGCTTGGATATAACTCTGAGCCATGATTTGGATTTTTTCATTAAAGATACTTTCACTCACATGGCTTGACCTTGGTCTTGCCTAAAAGCTAAAAATAGACAATGCCCTTATCTCTCCTTGCCGGATATGGTGGAAGTGATTCGACTGTTGCTTCACCAAACATTGCTTGACCCGATTCTTGTATCAAGCAGTTTCGCAGATAAGGTGAGATAAGTGGACTTTGTTTGGAAGCAGCCACTGGACATGCTCCTCTATCCTTTGATAACACATGGCTGTGTGTCATGTGGGTTATTAGTAAATGGTCACAAGAGCAGCGCCTTTAAAAAGAGGCTTTTATAATGTAGCTTTGAATGTAGCTGGAGAGGTTAGGGTTGAGAGGAAGGTAGAAGGCAGTGCATTGCATGAGTGATAGCTGTCATTCTGCATCACGCTGAGAGAGCTGGAGGAGGTGGAGGGAGATCGTCATCTGGCCCGTTGTGCCTCAGCCTCCCCCCACCGCCAAGGCACTCAGGGGAGAACCACTTAATAAGGTCATTGCTTGATCCCCTACTGTTGTCACTTTACCCTCCATCCTTCCCTCTTTCTTTCTTTCCCTCAGTCTCTCACTTTTTTTTTCACAATTTCTTTCTCTATCAGTCCTTCTGATGCTCTTCTTCCTCTTTCTGATTTGGTCTTTACTGAGTTCTTATGAAAGAAATTGTGAATGAGCAGGTCTTATGAGGTTTGTTTTTTTCCACACCTCACATCAGTCTCTTCTAATTTAACAAGGTGCAGTGAAAATGTTTAATGGCAAGCTCTTAGTACTTTAGATGTGCAGAGACTTTTCAGTGGTGTGCCTCTGAGGCTCTGAGGACTTTGGAGAATGAATTAAGCAGCATTGTACCCCACAGCTCCAAGGCCCCAAGAATAGAAGGCAAGTGCACTCAAGCCAAAATTTTTCACTTGAACCTGCCACTGCAGCTATCAGCTCTTATTCATGGGCCTCTGTGGGGGTTGCTGGCATGCTGCTCATATTATGTTGGCACGGCTGTTCTTACAGTGTGGCCTGCTGGAGCAGCCAAGTGTGTATGTTTGAGATGGACAATGATTGAGCAAGATGGCACACGCAAGAGACAGAGGAAGAGAAGAAGTGTGAGGGAAAAAAAAGAAGAGGCCAGTCTTTTATCAGAGGGCATGTATCATGCCAGAGTCGCTACCCTGGAATTATTGGAAACCAACAGCGGTGGAGGTTATCACTCGTGTCTTCTGCTGAGAGATGCTCACAGACAGCAGGGTGGTACTCGGCCGACTGGGAACCATGGCACAGCACACAGCCATAAAGGAGTCTGTGGCTGAGCTCTCCCTCTCAAAGCTTTTTAATCTTTCTCCTCAGGGCGAGCAGAGAAAGACGCAGTGCTGTGCCTGACAAGATTACAGTGCACAGTGCAGCTGCGGTTGAGTGAAAGGCTCATTGTAAGTCATTGTTACGGCTGTTGTACATGCCAGCGGCACATAAGCTCTTGATTAGCTCTTGCTGTGTGTGACACTGCATTTTCACTGCTGGAATTATGGGCTTTTAGTTTAATGTTTTTATTGAGGCAGAATGTAGCTGCAGCTCATAATGGTCTCATGCGCTTGTCAAATTGTTTTCATTCTCTTCCTAATCAATGGTCTTCAAATGCTGGAGTACAATGGCCTTCTTGAAAGAGGTGAAACTTGGATTACCAAGCAGTGTTACTTAATCAAAGCAAACACTGAGAAAATAGCTTTTCAAGGAGAGATTTCCAGGCACTGTTTGTCCCTCCAACTTGTTTGTTCAATTATGTTTTCTGACACTCTTGCGCTTGTCTGCAGGACAATGTGTTGAACATTATCAATCAGATCATGGATGAATGTATCCCTAATGACCGGGCCAACAGAGACTTCTGCGTCAAGTTCCCTGAGGAGATTCGTCATGACAACTTGGCAGGCCAGCTGTGGTTTGGGGCTGAGGTAGTGTATTCTCTCCAGTGTCAATCTTTAAGAAAACAACTTCACACAAATGCTAAATACATGTATGAGTATAATTTTTTTTTTTTTTAACAATTGTTTGATTTCCTAATTGCCACTTCTGTCATTGCAAACACAATTTCCTCACTTTAATCCTCTGTGCGAGGTTAGAGGATTTATCACACATGTGTTCCTTGGTAGTGTTTGGCTGCTGGCTCCATCATCATGAACAGGGAGATAGAGAGCATAGCTATGAGACCCCTGGCTAAGGACCTCACTCGCAGCCTGGAGGAGGTACGCAACATCACCAGAGACCAGGCCCTGAGAGACCTCAACTTGTACACAGACCGCATGAAGGATGCATTGCGGCATTTCGACAGCCTTTTTGCTGAGTTTGAGCTCAGGTAAATTAACGACCAGACATAGGAAATTACATCAACAAGATTAATCCACAATTGTCATCCTCTCAAGGATTATTGGTGCACCTCTGCCAAAAAAAAAACAATGAACAGAGCTGCAAATCTCCCTACATTCCTTCTCCTTCTCTTCCATTGCCAGTTATGTGTCAGCCATGGTGCCTGTGAAGTCTCCCAAAGAATACTATGTACAGCAGGAGGTGATTGTGCTCTTCTGTGAGACTGTGGAGAGGTGAGTACAGAGGCATTAAGAGATGCTGACTTCACCTGGAAGTAACAAGAATCTAAATAATACGCTGAGATAAAGTATTTTTATCATGTGCTTTCCGCTCTTTGTTGTCTCAGGGCCCTGAAACTGGGCTATCTAACACAGGACATGATTGATGACTATGAACCTGCACTGATGTTTACAATTCCCAGACTAGCCATTGTGTGGTAAGTGTTACCGGTCTTCTCCATTGTTCTGCCCACCTTTTTTTTCTATTCTTCTCCAACCTCTTACAGAATTTAAATGTATTTTTAGCGGGCTGGTTGTTTATTCAGAGGGGCCTCTCAACCTACACCAAAAATCAGAGGACATGTCTGAACTCTTCCGGCCTTTTCGTACATTATTGAAGAAAATCAGGTACATGTGGTTTGTATTAAACTTCACAAAGATATCTGTTGCCCTCTATTTCTGTTAAAAATCTCGTGGTGTTTTTTCAGAGACCTCCTGCAGACCCTGACTGAAGAGGAGTTGATAACACTGGAGAGGAACTTGTGTATCTCCCAGGATGGAGAGTTTTCCACAGGCCAGGAGCTGGCTACAAACAGCGTACCAGCACCTGTCCAAGAGAATCACTCATCCTGCAGCCCTGCTAATGACACCTCCAAGGGGGAGAGTGAGGAGGAGCATTTGGCTCTTTATGTTTCTCCCAGCCAGGAGCAGGGGGTGGCGCAAGTGGAAAAGGGCTGGGAGGAGGTGGAGACCGAGAGGGGGGAGGAGGAGCAGGAGCAGGGTCTGCTGTGTGAGGAGGCAGAGGAGGCCGAGTTGGCCTGCTCCATGCAGTACGATGAGGAGGAACTGGAACAGCTTAATATGATGGTGTACCTCGTAGGAGATGAGATGTCCACCCTGTTATCTCCTCCCAGTCAGGGTCAGTCCCCAGCCCACAATCCCAACCGAGGAGACGCAGGGGGCTCCAGTGGGGCCTCCAGCACTGACGCGTCTCCCCGCAGGCTTCTGGGGGGCCGGGGAAGGACAGGCATCTATGTAGAGGAGGAGGACAGGGTTTTTTTCATGGAGGACCTGGATGCAGCAGGAGACAGCATCACCAGCATCTCAAAGGAGGCCTATAGTTGTGCCGCCACTCCTTCCAAAGCACCAGAGTCTGCTCGTCCTCTTCAGCGTAAGCTGGGTCCACGACCAGACCCCGTCAGGAACGGTTGGTACTCTGAGACCCCATCAGAGCAGCCATGCCCACAACCACGCAGCCAGAACACACTTTGTCATAATGCAAAGCTCCCACCATGCACCACCGCCCCTGGCTCTGAACCTCTGCCTTACACTAACGGTTGGGAGATGGGTTTAGAGGGGACAGCTGCTGAAACTGCCGAGGTCATAGCCCACCGTATGGGTGGGATGAAGCTGTCCGCCACAGTTATCTTCAACCCTCGCTCTCCTAGCTTGACGGAACTGGCCGTGGACAAGCTGCTGCTGCCGCGGCCCACTCCCTCTGAGATTGAGCCCTGCAGCCCTCTGGTGGCCACTCACTGCCTGCTTAACTCATGTGTCTGCTGTGGGAGCTGTGAAGATGGCCACGAGGATGCCATCACCACTGAGAGTACTGGACTCGGCTTAGGGCTCGCCCTGGGTTTGGACAAACACTCCAAGACAGCAGCAGCCAACACTGTCATTCAGTCCTCTGCTTGCCGGTTGCCCCCACGAGGCCATGAGCCTCACAGTAAAGGTGAACTCGCCCAGGTGACTCCACCATCGTCCCGTAACTCCGTAGAACCGCTGGAAGAGGATTCAAACTCCCAGCTCTGTGAGAAGTGCCTGGTGGTTGCTCCAAAGCCGGTGCGTCACGCTCAGGATGGTAGCTCCAGCGGAGGGGATGAACCCTCCCGGTGCAACCACCAGCTGAGGACTGAAAAGAGGGAGCAGGCCAGTGGAGGCCGGCAGAAGGATAAAGAGACAGACAGAGACAAGCTGGGAACTAAAGACTTGAAGAGGGACACCAAAGAGGACAGCAGGAGGATCTCCAGGTGTGCTATGATTTCAATAAGTCATTTTATTTGCTTGGAGTAATCTGTCACCAAATTTGACTCTGGGAAAGTGTGAGCTTAATACAGTTTAGTGTCAACATAAATATCTGTTTTATTTCACCATATTTCATCACATATTTTAATTATTCTGTTGCCCTCATCCTCTTTTTCTCATTTACACTTCCCCTTACGTTGCCTTGATTTTACACTTGTTTGTTTTGCCACTGTGTTTATGTTTCCACATTTTATTCTGTCCTTTTTATTCTAATTTCTCCCTCCTCACTGTTAATTTGGTTGTTTTTTAGTTTCCAGAACTCTCCCCTCAGCTCTGTGTCAGGTAGTGACTGTGAGAGTGTGTCGGTCACCACATGTAGTCTGTCAAGCAGTGCATATACCCCCAGGTAACTAATCACTCATGAAAGTGTCATATGTTTGTGAGTGTCTCATCCTGCCTATGCTGGGATGGTAACTAAAAGCCAAGTCCTTGAACGACAGATAAAAGAACGGCTTTGTTCATTTCCTGTCTTTTTGAGATTGTAGTGCAGATTTAGCACTTGATTAAAGTGTCAGTCATTTCTTTGATCATGAGCCACAGGCTATAGCATTAATTTGCCTCCAGGGTTTGACTCTATAGATTTAATTAGACATAACAGCTTGCTCCTGGAGATTTGCATTAACCAATTACCTGTCCTCTCTGATTGGATCCAGTCTTTTCTACAGAAACACCAGTGTGATTTTTAATCATGTGGTTGGGAAATATTTGGGCAGTGGAATGTGTATTTGTTTCCTTTTCGTTTAATATCTAATTCTGCAATCATTTTTAATTGAAAAACTGAAATCATTTCTTTCCCTTGTTGTTTTAGTGATGTTTGTCACTTTTACGATGAAGTTGAACAAATGTCTCTCACGACTTCCTCTAGCCCTGTGAGCAGCCTGACCCCCAGCTCGGGGACATCAGAAGACCTGGACCATCAGGAGATCCAGCTGGCTCTGGAAGACGCCAAGGTGGCCGCCAGGAACAAGATCCGATCTCGCTTCCACAGCAGCAGTGACCTCATTCACCGTCTCTTTGTTTGTATATCAGGTACAACCTGTCTATCTTGGTCCCTCTCCCCTCCAGCTCTTTGTCTGTGTCATGCTGATGTCCATTATTTGTGATGCAGGTGTTGCCGATCAGCTGCAGACCAACTATGCCAGTGACCTTCGCAGCATCCTCAAGACTCTGTTTGAAGTCATGGCAACCAAGTGTGAGGAGGGAGACAATGATAAGCAAAAGAAAGGTGAGGAATATGTCATGATTACATAGTATGGTAGATGGTGTTTCCCTTATTGATATAATGCAGGCACAAATCAAAACTGCATTACTGCAGCCAAAAAATATATTGTAATATTTCTTCAACTGACTTATGGCAAAACTTGCTTCTGACCCAGATTCCTGTCTCATGAAACTACACAAACTGCATTTGGCTGCTTGCTCAAAATAGTAAATCTTATTGTGAGGAGAAAAGGTTTGACCCTTAGTACAAAGTCATTAAATCAGTGCTTTGGTCAAAAAAAATGAATCCATGCTTTTATCAAATAATTTATTGCGTGTTGTATTGCCACTATAAAGCATTTAGTTTCTTCTTTTGTGGTGAACAGCAGGCCCTGTAATGCGTAGTGCTGTGTTGGAGGACTGTGCTCTCTGTCAGGAGAGCATTTCTTCATCTGAGTTAGCAGCCAAGGCGCGGGATGGCCAGTTCGAAGGTCAGAAAACACACTGACAAACCCACTCAGTATCTGCCTGTTTCTTTCCCCAATTTTTTTTTTGGTTAAGACACATGGGCTCTGTGTTGACTGTTTCCTGTTGGCTCTATGTAGACCCTCCTGAATGGGTCCCTGATGAAGCTTGCAACTCCTGCATTGCCTGTAAGGCGCCCTTCACTGTCATCCGCAGGAAGCATCACTGTAGGAGCTGTGGGAAGGTATGATTGCTCTCTTCCTGTTGGAGGGTCGCAGAATACCCTCAGTTTGACTGTGTTGTTGCTGAAACAGAAACAGGCGTAGATGCTGCATGTAATAATCATACAGAGACGAACTGACGCATATGATGTTATTTCAGATCTTCTGCTCTCGCTGCTCCTCCCACTCTGCACCATTGCCCCGATATGGCCAGGTGAAGCCTGTCAGGGTGTGTACACACTGCTACATGTTCCATGTCACGCCCTTCTACAGTGACAAGGCTGGCATCTGACCCCAGATCATCACACGAAGCACACAGTCCACCACAACAAGATCATATGCAACAGACCGACCCACGGCTGTGTACAAAGCAAATGCCACGCTGTTCTGGTAAATCTAAAATGGTCGTCATCATTCCTGCTAAGCAAGGCTTCGGAGTAAGGCCATTATAGATGAGGTAGCGGTGAGACCAGTCACGCTTCCTCCTGATGATGAGACCTGTTTCTGAGAGATGCTGCTGCCTCAGTGGGAACCACAGCGTTGGGTTTCTGTGCCCAGCCAACACAAATGTTTCACAATTGCCTGTCTGATTATAAGGTACAAAAGAGAAAGGGAATGAACAGGCAATAACAGATTTTGAACTGGCATTGTGCAACAGTCTTTTGTAGCAATTTGCAACATAAAATCAGAACAGGCCACTCTATTAGTTTTGTTGGTTTAGGTGTAAATGAAAGGACTTGTGACATATTTTCCTACGCTTTAGCGAGCTTCCTACATTTGTGCCAGAGCTCCCTCGGGACTCGGATTACTCAAAAGAATGTAAGTCATGATAACCATGTAAATAGGGATAATTCTGGTAATAGCTACACTAAAATGTCTTCAGTAAATGGTTGCTATATGTGGGAACTGGTAAGCAACCTTCACCAAGCTACCGGTCCCAGTAAAGCAAAAATTAAAAGCCAGACAGCTTTTATATTGAGATTTTAATGGCAATGAATGTGTAATTCTGCACCACTTTGAGAAATGGGGTCTAGATTCCAACAAGGCTGACCCCCCAGCTCTTGATGGTTATGGGCTGCGCCCATCGCTTTTACGGTTGCACCATGGCATGTTTAGTTTTCTCTGGGGACTCCGCTGCACACCGTGATGGATAAAAGGGATTCCTTAGTCATCACTGTCAGGTCTTGAAGGCCCTCTAGTGGAGAGTTGACCTCTCTTCGCTTAGTGCTCTCATCACCATGATGTGAACAATTTGTTTTGAACCACAGGCCTCCTCAGGTGCTGGCCTACAAACTACAGGCCAATTGCTCATTGGTTTTTCCCTTCCTCACACTTTATAGTGCAATATTGTGACTGCTAAGGACAGTGGCCCTCCCCACTTTGGAGGCAGTCCTTTGCTATTTAAATTATTAGGCCATTTCTGGAGAGCAAAGCTGTGCCAATTTGTGTTTACACTAAATTATTTCCATATTTGGCTCCGGTGGTACTGTCAGGCTGGAACAGATGTTCCCAGTCTGATGTAATTTGCACCTCACTTTCTTTCTGCTCTTGAATCTGCTTCCATTGCAATGACAACATACAAAGCATCTTCCATGCTCGTAACAGAAAGCAGTTTGTACATCTGAATGGCCTGAAGTGGCCGAGCTACAGATATGGACCTTTGAGCAACAATCTAATATCACATATTATGTCCATTCTGCTCTGACTTAAAGCAGTTTCTCAGGCATTACATAATCACAATCACTCACCACTGTTGGATCAATCTTATTTTCATCAAAAAACATATAAACTCACTTTGAAAAGATATGGGTTTTTTTTCTTTTATAAAGAACAAAAATAATGTATGAAGCTATAATTTGTTTTATGTGAAAAAAAGATGAAAAATCAAGGAATCGTGCGGTAATTAAATGGCAGGATATCCTATTATTATTATTATTATTATTATTTCAGAGCTTGGTCTTATTTTGTAAAGTTCCAGTACATTTCCATGATAAGAGCTGTGTAAAATATTCAACAAACAAATAATGTTATATAGTTTTAAATGCAATGTATATTGAAATAAATGACTTTTTCCTGTTTAAAAAATGTTGACTTATAATTGAAATTTGTTAACAGATTTGTACCCAGGATTGATTGACCTACTGAACATATAATATGACAAATATACAAATCTGTCATGTCACACGGTTATGCAGAATGTCTCCACAGGGTATGAAGTTGTTTGAAAGTCTGTAAGTACAGTGAGCTCCTTCTCCTGGTTTGTAGATCCAAGAACTGCAGCTCATATGTAACTTGGTTTGTCCGAGACCGTGCAGATACTGTATTCCTAAACTGATCAATATTTCTCTTGTACAGGCACAGACCACAGACTTGCTTGAAGAGTGTTATGGAGATACTGTAAAAATGTCCATTCACAGCCTGTAGTTATTTTAGTTATTGTTTGCCAGTTATTTTCCTGCCACTTGAGTAGGTGGTGTGAGCCTACTCATCTGATGAGCAACACTCTGCTAAACTGAATGTCCAGAGTTTTGTGGGAAACAGCACTGACACTCTGTTACACCCTCAAAATATCCATGTATTGATAGTGTATCAAGCGCGCTGCCAGGGAGGGCTAGTGATGGTCACATTCGAGCACCAAGATATAAAAATCTTTGGCTGCAAGATAAAAAATTGCATGTATCTCATAGAGCTCACACCTCTGTCGGTGTTCAAGACAAAATTTAGACGTGTATTAACTAGTCACTCCATAGATTTTACACAGAAAGGTCAGTTACCTTATCATGAGGAGACTCACTAAGCCTGTGTAAAGTTGTGTAAGCTCCTGTGGCTCTGAGGGGAACTTTCTAAGGCATGAGGAAATACTACATTTGAAGTTTATCTTGGCCTGGGTTGAAATACTCCACATTCATAACAGAAAGTCTGTTGACATGTGGGCATTTACCAGAAATGGACAGTCTAAAAAAACACCAGTGCAAAAGTGATGCAGTGACCTTGGAACAAAAATACACTGGTTACATTTTAACAGTGGAGACGCTCCAGAAAACAGATTTAAAGACCTTGTTAATATATATCAATACTGAGATATTTCTTATAATAAATGATTTTGTTCGAGCTGCCAGTGCTGGATTGACACACGTGCTGCTGACATTTATTGATCTACCTGGGTAATCTCTGCCTTCATGATGGAAGCTGATCTGGGGTCCGCTAGATGGCAGTACGTGTATGGTGTGGTACTGTAATGGTATTCATAATTAAGCTACAGCATAGGATGATACAGTGCTAGATCATGTACTTTGATTTATTTACGCTCAAATATAGAACATGTAATGTAAAAGCGCGGTTTAAGAAGCAGTCAAGTTTATTTATTAATTGTTATAAACATGGATTTGATCTAATGCGTGAGGTAATCATGACTCTTAAAAAACTTTTTAAAACGTTTTTGCTCTCATAGAGGACAATAGTGATGTCTCCACGACTTGATTTTGCAGTGATATCTCAGTGCTCTCCGTCCTAACATTGCACAGCTGTTATCTCTGCTCTCGTACGTGAAGCTCACACCGGGGAGATAACGGCTTTGTCGTGAAGAGCCCCGTGAGCGCGAGCGATAAAGAGTTAAACGGGTCCGGTCTGTGCGGCCTCTGATTGGCCGACAGCTGCGGCGCTGGGCCGGACAACAAGTCTCCGCTCTGTGCGCACTGGAAAAGTCACTTGGTGGAAGAAAGCAAGCTACAACTGTGTGGGACCGCCTCGAGCTCTTTCTTAATTACCATATGTGTGTTTTGTTATGATTTTTATGGAAGCGTTTCGCTCGCGTTTTGAAATAACCGTTTTAATTTCTGCGGCACGCGCGCGGTGGTCCGTTAGAGGTCGGTGAAATGTCGACCACTGTCACTCCAGAGTCATGGGCTCAACACGGACTTTAGCTAATAACATTTCTGTTAAGAGGCTAACACAACATTGACTTCATTCATTCAATATCCAGGTATGTTGTCGACACATCCCTATTGACTTAGCAGCCCCTCGTTTAAACTTGTAGCCTCTTATTTGCATGATTAGCTATTTAAGATACAGGTGAGCACGAGTGAAAATTTACTTGAAGTATAGCTCAGATAAACTGGGAAAAAGTCATCTTCGTCAGCAATTTGCCATTAAAGCCCTTGCTAGGTTTTTAGTACACCGCTGTGCTTTTACATTGACCAGGACATGTTCAATTTCGCAAGGACCCCAGGTAACAGACATGACTTTAAACCTCAATGTTCCCAGACAGACTCCAGACTTGAGTCTGACTGTAGCAGCACAGGACCTATCCGACAGCCTGTAACAGTGCTAGGACACTGTTAATGGATTTAAATGGAATTCATATTAAATTATTTTATAATATTGAGATTAAACCGCCTTTATGTATTTAA
>OMNW01016283.1:35740-46583 GCA_900303245.1 Selene dorsalis
ATTTTTTTTTTTAATTAATAATTTACAGCAACAGCATCACCAATGAACCCCTGACGACTTCTATATTTGTCCTTCTCACCTTTGCCAGTTCTCCTGTAGATCCTGGAACCAAACATAGCCGGGCTCCTTCCTTCCACAAGTCCTTCAGCCGCTGCTTCATGACTTCAATATTCCTGCAGTCAACATACAAACATTAATTTTCAGCAGGTGTACATTACATATTTCAAATTGCAAAACAAGTACAAGCATAAGTACACCATCAATTCTTACTGAAATTTAAAAAAAACTGACAAATGGGGGAGTTAATGAACATCTTCTACTGTACAAGTAACAGACAGCAAAAGATTTTAGGTCACATGTGAGACATGTAAATCGTTTCCCAGTATTCAAAGAGGAGAACAATGCTGACAGTGACTGAGGAAAACCACCTCCTTTGTTAACAAGCTACTGCATATGGACTGAATTACTAGATGGATAAGCAAAAATAAATTGTGACAGCTATTATAAGAAATTGGGTAAACTGATGGATTATGAATATGCCTGTTTGAAAAGGACACAGTAACGTGACTAGAGCTAATTGTGAACTCTTCTCCAACTAAGTCATGTTTTGCAGTAGTACAACCAAGCACACCCTGTATGACTCCATCCGGACATTAATGCTTCAGAAATTGACTAAAATACCCATTTCTGTTTGCCAAACTCTAATATTTAGTGAACGGATTTATCAGGTAACATAAACACAAATAACCAAAAAGTCACAGTTTTTCCCACTCAAGTGGCTTCAGACAAAACAACAGTGTCCAATCTTAAGGACAGTGGCATTTCTCACTCCTAAGAAACAAGGACACTTCTGTTTGTTTTCAACTCAACCCTTTCATGACTTTGACCAACTTTAAACAACTGACTTTGATCTAAATGAGTTTCATTTTGGTGGTTTTAAGATTCTCCTGTTCAGTTTCAATTATGCCCATTAGCAGCATTTTCAGATAAGTTACTGACAAAGATTTCTTTACAATCAAAGTCAAGGCTTGAAATTAGCTGCAACTCCCCTTTAAGTCTTGGTTGCGTCACTGAGGGACTATTGGGTTATGGTACCTACCTGTCTTCTGAACAACTGTCCCGCAGTCTTTTCTCGTTCTTTGATAGTTCTGGCCACCACTTCCTGATGACAGATTGAACCCAGTGTAAACCCACCATGATGTGTCTGTAAAGAGCAGATCAACCAGTTAAACTCCTGTGTTACGCAATTACCCATGATATTCAGAGGTGTTGATTCTAAGGCTTCTCATTTTACTGGTTAAGACTTAAAGACATTTCAACGCATCATAAGATCTAAGTTCAATTCATCACTTAATCATCAGCGAGGCTGAAAAGCTTAGATGAGTTGTGCATGGTCTTCAAGATATTATGTCAAAGAGAGACAGAGATGATTTAACATGCATGACATTCGTCAGTGACACTTACTCTTCATATTTACTGGCAAGAATCACTTTCACTTGGGGCAAGAGGTCAACACAGCAGCCAAGTGACAAACATGGTGCTTCAGTTTGAAGACTGGTGAGAGACAAGTATCAAAAAAAACAACAACAACAAGAGAGGTGTTTATATGAGCAGGCAAAGGAAAACAACAAAATGTGTTCAAACTGTCTGAATAACTAAACTCAGCCTCTGACAGTCAATGGAAAACAGCAGCAACAGGAACAAATATCCAACCTGTGATGTATAACTTCTTACATGTGTAATTATAATTGGTCCTGTTCTTTTAAATTAACGACTCCTCAGTTTAGTGTTTAACTGGTTTACATGCACCTTCGTCTGTCGGCTTAAGTTTGACAGGAACAAACAAAGGAAACAGGATCTGAGTTTAACTTAGTTTGATCCACGTAACCCATTGTTTAGATCAAGTATGTTTTACATGGCCTAAATTTATAAAACACTTATGTCACACAAACATCTGGGTTACGCTGCTGCATGCTTCTGTTTAAAAACATGTGTAAAAGGGAAAACATGTCAAACACCCAGATGAGACTCACTTGTTTGTTAAGACAGGTAAGCAGTCAAGCAGCACGCCCATGTCTTGAATTCTGGGAAAACAAACACATGATTGAATATAAAGCGTGTTCATGAAGTTTAAGAGTCAACAATGGTATTCTGACTGACACGGCTTTACCTTAATAAGTAGGCCACTAATTCACTGGCGTTTCTTCGCCATAGTGTTAGGGCTACTTTTAGTCGTAGGTTCCTTCCAAAAAGGACATGTGTCATAGCTTCATGGTCCTTCGACAGCTGCACAAAAAGACAAGTGATGCATGAAAATGAGTTTTTCCTACAACAGAAAAACATCAAGGTGCATGTTTTATAACTCTGGATCTCACCTCAGTAAAGTCGCTATACTTCGAGCTGGCCCCTGCCATCTTGGAGGCCTCTGCAAAGTTCACAGGGAGCCCGCAGTTGTCATTGTAGTGAAAGCCCCGCACATCATCGGAGCACGTCAGCTCATTTTCTTTGTTGGCCATGCCGGGGTCACAGCCACGGCCTACATCTGATGTTCTTCGGTGCAGCTTCAAGCCCACCTCCACCAATGGACCACCCTTCCTCTTGCAAGACGACAATCGCTTCGCTGTGCCGGGACTGCGCACTCCGTAATGCACTTGAAATCTGCTGAGAGGGAAAATGAAGATGGACCATTTGCATAGCTGTCTTACTTTGAAAGACAGTGTAAAAAAAAAAAAGGAAAGCCACAAACAAAGTGATAATGGTTATGAAAAGGTGCCTTTATGGTCCAGTGAAAGAGAGAGATGATGGTCTGTGGGACACAGATTGTGACTGAGTGATCATAATTACATGAATCCCGAGATGTGGATCAGAAACTCACCTTTCTTTATCTAAATCTTCCTTATTTATAATATCCACCTAAAACAAAAGGATAGGGGATGAGGCCACTACTACAATCTCTACTACTACTACTACTACTACTACTACTATTATTATTATTATTACAACACCACTGTACTGTACTGAACTTCACAGTGACCAGGATTTAAAAGACAACTACACAATTATTCACACAATCAGTCATGGTGCTTGACTACTTCCACATGTCCTTACCTGCTTCATGTTCTTTTCAGCAGAAAGATGCTGTCAAGATCACAGAAAGCCATTGGTTTTATTCCAGTTGACCTTAAAGACTTCCCGCTGCCACACATCCTCAGTAGTTACCATAATAAGGGACACTGTTGGACAAACAATTGCGCGACAATGGTTGGTACAGTATCTCAGTTTCCAAAAGTTGCAGCACAGTCACAATCCATTTTCCGTGGCCTAATAACTTACACGCTGGCCTGCTACGTGCAGCTTGTTATATGGAGCAAGGCAAATGCGGTTAGCAAAGAGTAAAAAGCAAACATTTAAATAAGACAAAACAAAACAAAAAAACGGTACATTTTTTAAGTTACGAAGGCGTTGGCTGCTGCGGGTATAAGCAGCGGTGTTAACAGGTCGTGGCTAAAACAAGTCAACAAATGTCATTAAACGTGGGTTAAGGTTAAAACTGGGGCTAATGTGTTTTGTGTCCTAGCTTAAATGAGACGCTCGAGGTTTGAATGCGCACAACGTCGCATTTCGTTACGTCTCTTGGCTCGTATAGCTACAGTTAGCTTCAACTGTTAGCCACCAGTCCGGCTATCAAGGATACACGGAGACGTAGAGAGAGTAAACCAGCTGGGCCGCTAGTGGAAACTAGCTCACTAACTAGCTGCCTAAGTTAGCCGCCAAAGTCTAGCGACATATGGCTTCACAGGTGGCGGTTCACACACTGTTACCATCGTTTAGACGCTAAAGGTTTATACCAACCGGTTCATTTTGTGAAGTGTCTTCCGGGCTCCGCGTGAATGTAAATCCAAAAAACGTGACAAAGTGGTTAAAACTCAGGCGCGCTACTACTACTCCTCTGTGTCTGCCTGTGTGGGGCTTGCTAGCGTTTCACAGTTTCACCATTCAAATGAATACACCGCCGGTGTGCGAGGATTGTGGGATTGATTTTGGCTGAGAAAGGCTGGAGTTTTAGCGACGACTGCTGGACACGACGAAACTTCAGATCCCAGCGCGACCACCTTGTGGCGCCACCTAGTGTCGTGTAGTGAAGCAGCAGGAACACACAGTCTGTTTTAAAACATGTCAGCACGTGGTCTGATTAGGGACTTTTCTCTTATTCTGTTGGGAAAAAAGTGAAAGGAGAAAAATGACAGATTTTGTAACTTCAGATTATCAAGGCCGCAATGGATGATTGTAGAAAATATCTCTCTGGAGGGGCTGGGGGTAAACAAATAGTATACACTCAGGGCTACTCTCTTAACAGCACATAAAATGATTACAGTGAATTGGCTCAAGCCCCTCTCTCCACCCCTGGACCTGGACACAATGACTCAAGGATGTCAACAGTATAGGAAATATAAAATGTAAGATTGCAACGCCACGCAAAATGAAAGTATTGAAAACAATCAATTTGATAAGTTGTGCACGACTCCATGTCAACTACTAATAAATATAAATAAATAATAAGATAAGCCAGATCAGTCTTTGGTGCGTCAACATCAGTGTACTTGCATATATTTTTTTTCAAAGTAAACTGTTCTTCATCTTTCTTCTTAAATCTGGGAAATATCACAAACTTTGAATTCACAGGGCTATGTTAACATTTTGTCCAAAGCGCATACACATCCACACACCTGCAGACAGTTGTTTGTTGTGACACACGTGAGGCTGAATTTCTGCATTTGACGAGTTTTTTCCATACAGATTATCCATCTTTTTTTTTTTTTTTGCATCTCGCTGTACTGAAGGAAAGTAAACAAAAGTTACACAACAGATTAAAGACAGAGCCAAGACAACACTCTGTACTTTAATGCTTTCCTGATTTTAAACTTTTCCTCTTGCTTTTTCTGCAACAGATAAAAAAAACATGAAGACTCTTGATATCAATGGAGGACCCCTGATGAGTACCCCTTTTATACAAGTTACATTTCTGGTGCTTGCTGCATGAGTATGAGTCTGTCACCAGGACACTGTTGATGAGACAAAACTTTCATTTCTTTGCAGATATGTTTGCACAGCTGCTGATATGAATAGGGTCACACTGACATCAGAAAATAACTGAATAAATAATATAGTTTTGCTCGAATCTGTGTTTGCCTTTTAAATGTGAATATCACTCATATTTTTCCTTGAGATTGGATCGTTCACGAGTAAATCTCAGAGTCTGGACGTTGTTTATAGTCATTAAACTCAAACAGCTTCTCTAAGTAGTGATTAAATCACAAAATAAAATCGACAATTTAGGTCTACAAAATTTGTCTGAGCGTCGTCTCTCTGAAATTACTCCTGTCTGCTGTTGGCGGTGTTTTGTTTTGGAAATATTTAGGCAGGGATATTTGTACCACCTGTTCAGCCACATTCACTCAAAATGGATTACTGAAAGACATGTGCAAACACAAATCGGCATTTCAGACAAGACAATTTTGGAACCAACCCTTCTGGCCACTTACTGAATATGCTGATCAACTGAAAGAAGATTTCTAAATGCAATATTACACCATGCTGAATGTCTTGTCAAGAGTTATAATGGAAACTAATTGTAGCTGGAACAATGCATCAGGTTAGCTTAGCTTAATAGAAAACAACCAGCTCATGGTGAAGCTTTGGGGAGGCTCAGGTACAACTCATTGTCTTATATCCACAACACTTGATGCTGCACTTTTCCTTTTAAAGATCCTTTTCATGATGTTTTTCATTTCACAAGGCTCAGTAAGTGGCTGTGCTGCTCTGCTATGTTTCGCAGGAGGAAAATTTGCTGGCACGTCTCAGACCCACTGAAAACCCTCTGCAGGAAACATAAATGCCAAAGAACACAGAGCGATTATGAGTGATGGCCGTCATCACCTTGTGGTGAGGTGCTTCCGTTCCTGACTGAGGAGGAGTCTTCTCTGGATGATATTGTCTCTACTGTCAGGCAGTATAAGTGGCTGTTGGGTGAAAATGAAAACTATGTGAATCACACACAACCTCTCAACTCAATAGTGGAGCAGCTATGGAAACAACATGTTCCACATTTATAAACTAAACTACTGAAAGACAGTGGTGTTAATGTGTTTGTGAATCTTGTAGAAACCAGACCAAAGCACGCTGACAGACTTCACCGCAGTCCAAGACCAGACTAAAAAAAAAACTTAATCGTGTTTCCTTTACTTTGGCAGTTACCTGCCAACACCTTAATTCACAATTGTGGCTGTCTCATTCCTAAGCCAAACGCAAAAATGAAAATGCCTGATGGCTGTTTCTGTTTATCATCTCCAAGAATCAGAATACAGCTGCATGTACCAACCCAAACATACCAACATACTCTTGGAGTTACAAATCAAAATAAACCCAAGGAAGAGAAATTGAAATCATTGGGCTGTTGGTGTATATGAGCAGCATCCAAACAAAATGTTCCAGTCTTTTGATGGGGGCGTAATTGGATTTTGGTAAATCTTTGGTACATTTGTTGCACAGTGGTAGCCTAAAGAATTTAAATCACATTTCAGACCACCATCAATCCACCGCGGCGGATCAAAACAACACTGCTTTTACAGGCACGTAACTAAATATTCTGACTCTAAGAACAAGATCAGTCTGAGGTTAACATTTGCTGTGACCTTGGATACACACAGGAATTCAAGCTCTCACTGAAAGACACTGCATTTCTATGTACAGATCTGTTTTTAAGGTCATTTTGGTATTTGTCTTGTGGTTGTCTCTTTGTTTTTGAACCCAAATATCAACATGAGGCAGAAAAATGATTTGAAATAACCTTGATGTTTTTGAAGTAATGCAGACTCAGAGTGATCCAGGCTCCTGTTGTGTCCTTTTCTTTTCTAAAGTTGGACAATGTGAAAAAGACTAAGGACATTACACACATTTGTTTTTCTATTTTCATGTTAAAGAAGAAAGAAACAACCCAGATGATGTGCACAGACCGAGGCATCGCCACAAGCCGTGGCTGTGCAGGTGTTCATGATACTGTGTGCAGCCCTTGTGTACTTCACACTAGTGGCTCTGTAACATATAGCACCAGGGCAGTCTCTCTGTAACACATGTTAGTTATTAGAGAGTGCACCGGTTTGCTTTGAAACAAATTAGCATACAGATGTTTTATGTTAAAGCTGAGTTCAATTTGATTGTCATAATCTGAGTAATGCAATTTAGGTTTAACCCTCAGCAAGTCAGATGGCCATGTCTTCTGTATTTCAGAGAATAAAAGCATCATGCAGGAGCACAAAACAATATGTATATTCTAATGTTCCCATTCAAGATATTAGTCTAACTTTATGGTCAATCTGATATTGTTTATTTATGCATCAATCCAGAAGCTATTCAATTATATTCTGATGAGTGAAAACTGATTATTTTTTATGAACATCAGCTCACTGAAGAATCTGAGAGGAACATATTGTGTTCATTTCAGTGCCTTCGGGCCTTTTTGTAAACATCTTCCATCAGAAAAAAAAGGTGAGTTGGAGATAAACATGGAGCGTTAAATCTGTTTTTTTCAGACAAAAGCAACCACCCACAAAGTCTGTAAGAGTATTAGGAGATTTACATTAGCAAGGAAGGATTTATATGACAAGGTTACCTCCAGATGAAAACAGGGTGCTTGTTAGAGTCTGAGGGTGTTAAAAATTTAAGCTGGAATTTCTATGAGAGAAAAATTCCCTTCATATTCATGAGAGGCTAAGTCATATAAGTCTCTCTTAGCAGGATGTGCTTATTTCTAAGAAGCAGCATGACTTGTGATGGCAGAAAAATATACATACAACGACAAGTGGACCTGTGTCATCAAGAAAATTAAGAGCAACTTTGGAAGTAATAATAATGAGTAGATACCTAATTGTAATGACACAGTAGACAGTATGAACCCAGCAGATCAGAATTAGCTTCAACACAATCCACTAAAATGATTAGCCAAATAGCTAATTAGCAGTGAAAGGGAGCTGAATGATGTCACTGGAAAGACTGCACATCTGTCTGCCTCTACTCTAAGTTCGTGTCATCAATTGTACTCCTAGTAGTACTTGTACTCCTTAAACTTTGATGTACTTCATCTTTCCCAAAGGGACTTACAAGTGAGGGATGAGATCTGAGCTTTAGTGCAGCAGGAGACCTTTAAGTATTTAATCTATTCAGCAAGGTAAAGTGCAAGGAGATCAGGTGAATAAGTGCATCAGAAGTGCACAGTCAGTGGTAATTAGCATCTTTAATACTGGTGTTTGCTGAACTTGAGAGTCATCATATAATGATAATGATGTTTTTTTGTGTTTTTTAACAAATTTTGCAGTCCTGAATAATTATACATAAAGGATGCTCTCTGACAAAAGGCCACTGCCGAACAGCTACTACACCAATCAGCCATGACATTAAAACAGGTGACTGGTTTTATGACCATGACCATGCAACTGTGGAAAATAAGTAAAACTACAAATTGAGCCTGAAATCAAATCACTAATGATTCAGAATGAACTCTTAGAACAGAGCACGGATATATACACCAATCAGCCACAGCATTAAAACCAGTCACGTGTTTTAATGTTGTGGCTGACGGGTGTATTTTTTGAAGTTAGTCAACCATCCGACAAGCAGCTTTAACTCTCGCACATGTAGCCACATCTATCAGGATCTAAAGTCAACATGAAGCTCTTTTTAAACTATGAAACAGTGGAAGTCATTAACAAGTTGAAGCACAGAGCTGGTTTCCCCGGGGCCTTCAACAAACAAACAAACTCATTTGGTACTTTCTTTTATCGGGAGAGGGAGAAGACACGCTACTTAACTTGCTGAAACCAATCAACTTTGCTCCCTAATTTGTCTCTTCCTGTCCTCCACACCCCCGCCCCACCCCTTCTCAAAAGCCCCTCAGATCAAGGGGTGGAAAAAAAGAGATTTGGCCTGTTGCCCTTAAAATTTACTTGTAGCCACTAGAGCTTAATGTGGGTAATTGTGTTGACATTATGTAAGGCTGTTTTGAGAGGCGCTTCACACACAGCATCTCTGTTCTCAGAGCGGCTCTCTGCCACGATGAAGGATTCAGGGTCCTCGTCCACAAACTGCAAACCAAATAAAAATCAAAGGGATGGCAGAGAGATCTCAGGAAGGGGAAAGATGGCAGCGACTCCAGCATTCCTGTCACATGATCCAAGGACAGTGGCTGAATTTCTCCAACCGCATGTGTTCAGGCTCGCCAGTCGTGGGGCGATGTTCCCTGGGGAATCATCTAATAACCAACAGAGTCGCATCTCAGCTGACCCTCCACAGAAGTGTCTATTCACATTATCCTCTGCAGATGCTTTGATCTGCGTCGTACCTCGTCTCATGAGGCGGCACAAGGGGTGTCCGTGGCACACCAAGCCGTGGCCACGCTGATGTAATTCCACTGAAGTAATGATGTCTAACACGCATCAGCTGTGTGGCTGCGCTGTGGGAATGTTTCCGTACTTTGTCAAATAATCAGTGACCTCAGGGGATCGTTTGAATGAAGTTGCTATGATTCAGATTTTATCTTTCACATTTCATGCAGCAGTGCGCTCTGTCTCTTTTTTTTATGTTTAGCTCCGTTTCTCTGTGTACAGCTCTGCTTCCTCAAGACAAAGAAGAAATACAGTCTGGGGAAAAAAAATGCTGAAAAAAGCTGGCACACTTTGTCATCCTCAAATTTGCATCTAATTAAAGTTTGACTTTGGTTTATTTGTAAAAAATCGTTTTCACATTTGTTAAAACAGATGATGTTTTGTCACTGAGGGTTTTTCACTAATCAAAAGAAACCAAAGACATGCACCAAGCTGCTCAGCTTCAAAGCATCCACAAAAGACCGGCAAGCACAGGTCTGCATGTTTGTCTCATCCTTCAAGCGTAACTTGTCATCCAGCCTGCCTGGTTCCGTTTTCTGCCAAGTTTGTTTGCAATTTCAGGCTGAAGTGCTGATTTATTTGAGCCTCTCATTCACTGGGGAGGCACATAAGGATGAGAGGCAGATCCCTTTTGTTGTACTCAGTCGGGACGTACAGATCTCCATGTAGGTGGCCCTTTACAGCAAACAGATGCTTAAGGTATCAGCTCCATCTTCCTTAGAGAGCTGGTCCCAGCACTAGATGGCAGTGTGTGTCTGTGGCTGCTGAACATCTGGCTGGGTGTCTAGACGGGAGGGTTTGCTGCCAGCGGACTGTGGGATCCAGTCGTCCAGTCCACCTTGGATGGTCTCGCAAAGCTTTTTACTCAGGCGCAGCGTTGCCAAAAGTCTCTATCCCCAAGAAGCCACAAGGCTTATGCAAAGAAAGTCACAAAGTGTACAGAGTGAAAGAGGAGGCTCTCTGCCTCACAAGACATGGCAATAAAAAAGGTGGTCTGATTTGTTCTCTCACAGGCCTTGAGTATTTTTATGGGGTTAGATCACCTCTTTTCTTGGGTCTGAGAGCCTAAATGGATAAATATACCTGTTATACTGAGGTTTATGGCCGGTGCAAATGGATAGTTAGAGGTTATGTTGTTTCCAGCTGCTCAGATGGGATTAACACGCTCATAGTGAACTGTTTGTTTCTTTTACTGTGTTTTAGTATCAGATACAATCAATTGTACACTACAGTATGATACTGGTTGACTCATCAAAAAGAATGAAATGCAGAGAATGTGTCTTTAGAGGCCCAGTGGATGGTGTTTTATTTTGAGTTCAGCCTCACATTTGCGGGAGCTATGTGAGGAATTTAACGGTACCAAACTGTACTAATGAGAATGACTGTGCTCCATCTGGTATGTGCCA
>OMNW01016284.1:11754-30944 GCA_900303245.1 Selene dorsalis
CATTAAAAATGATTCACTGATTCAGCTATAGGGAAAAAAAAATACTGAAACCTCTTTTGTCTATCACAGCAAGACGACCAGTGCCAAACAGGACTGAAGTGGCTGCTAAACAGTGTAATTACAACTGTCTTTTTTCTCTCACTGAAAAGAGCAATGATTTGACTCTTTCATGGAGGCTGAAAGATGTGATGAGGACTGAATCCACAGGGTATATTTTGCCTTTTTCCAGTTTCTTTGTGCTGTAGACCTTCAGTGTGTCCTACATGAATATTAATAGACTTATATTGAGGTGTCTACAATGTGCTTTCTTCATTCATATGTCTCAGTTGTTTTTGTCAATCTCAAATGTTTTACAGTAATAAGGATTACTGTAGACACGACATCCTCAGGCCAGACAGAGCCACAATAATCTGTCATACTATCACAGAGTCCGACCTTGCTGCTATTGTATCTGAAGTAATGAGAGGATTAGTCCTGAGGGAATCAAGGGTTTGATATTTTCACCATTATTATTTTCTTTGTGAAAAAAGATGAAACACTTTTGATATCAAATGAGTATGCCTTTGGGCAGAGCTGTAAAATACCGAAAACTGTGTGCATCAACAGGTATGTGCAGCCCTGTTTAGAGTTAATGATGCATTTTTACGTAGAGAAAAAAGCAAAGA
Source organism: Selene dorsalis (assembly GCA_900303245.1). Classification (NCBI taxonomy): domain Eukaryota; kingdom Metazoa; phylum Chordata; class Actinopteri; order Carangiformes; family Carangidae; genus Selene; species Selene dorsalis. The sequence goes on from OMNW01016284.1 coordinate 12,420, forward strand.
GACAGCTAAGTGCACTCCTCTGTTGCTGTCAGCATCAGCAGTGGGCTGGCACTCTGAGAAGCAGACTAAATATGGCAGGCTTTGTTGAACCACATCTTGGAGATAAGGAAACCATAGCAACAGTAATGCAGTGCCATGGTGACTACAGGAGCTCTGCTTAGCGACAGCATGCAGACTAAGGAAAACAACAGGAAGCCTCAAACGCTGCTCTCTATTTTCACAGGTATCCAGTGACTTATTTTCTACAAAAAGAAAAGCATTTCAAAGAAAGCGGGTGAATGAATAATGTGTTTACATGCTTCAAAGTATCGCTCTGCACTCTAAGGATGCATACATGTGGCAAATATAGCATGTTTTGAAGACATGAGGGTAAATTTATCCACAAAACCATGTCAATTCTAAAACAGAGGAGCATGAGGACTATTTTCTCTGGTGAATTTGAGTCTAAATGCTGCTTTAACTACGAGTATCTGTTAGGTAATCAGTGAATTAAATAAGTGAGTTAGAGATAGCATGTGTTTGTTTATGTATATAGTATGTGTGTGTGTGTGTGTGTGTGTGTGTGCAGGGGCCCTCGAGGATGTACAGCAGAGAGCCGATTTCTAGGGATTTGGAAGGATTTCAAGATTATAACATGATTACAGCAGACAGCCATGGCTCAAATCTGCTGGAAACTGAGATGTAAAGCTCATGTGCAGCCCGCTAGAAAAACCTCTTAATGCTACCATTTGGAGCAGGACTCATCTCTCCAAAGATCTACTATATATATTCATTCTCAGCCCATCTGTAAGTTGATTGCATCTGTACGCCCCACACTTATCTGTGCTGATGAAATTTACAGTGGAATTAAAAAATGTATAAATCACACACGCACACAAAACACGACATGAGTGCCACAGTTCCGTAATACAGTTTGTAATCACACAAGCATAAGCATGTGCATATACTAACTATATACTCACACAAACATCACATAAGCCCTAAAAATAACCCATGTGTCGATGTAAACAACTAGAGCAAGCATAATGTTGTGTGACTGCAAATCACCACACAAACATTCACACACAAACACATACACACGACAGCGCAGCAGCTCAGCATGAAGTTATATGTTACCATGTCCCACTCTGAGGCATGCACACACAGGCCAGATCAGTGGCACATTGCAACTAGTCTAATTGATAAGGCATATAATTTCAGGAAGCCACTGAACCACACCCCTAATATGCACAGTCTCTCACACACACACGCACACACACGCACACACACGCGCACACACACGCACACACACACAAACAGCTACAGGGCAATGCTGGATTCAGCCCGGGAGACTTGGCACCAACCTCTAAGCTAACACTGATAGTAAGTGAAGACTTGTTCCATCTGACCTTCTGATTTGGCTCAGAGCCCCCTGTAGGAATACTCACTTTCTATTATAAGACCCAGAACCCTGTGCGTCAGAAAAGCCATCGGACCAGAAGAAGGCAGCAGTCGTGCAGAGTAGACTTCTCATCTGGAGCAGATCCAACAGGCTTTCAAGTTTTGTTGCTACTTTTAGTTTCACTTGGTTGGGCTGTTGGTTGTAGTGAAATCTCACTGAAATGAAAAGGGCTTGGAGAACAAAAGGTTAGAGGGCCTATGTGTCTGCCTGACGGAGAAAAGAGGGAGAGAATTATTGTAGTTTAATATTAAACATTCATGAAGATGTGGGTCAGCACCTCTACAAGATGCAGAGGTTGTAGCGAGCAGGAAGCAACAAAGAGGCAGGAGTGTCACCTTGTGTTCATTCAGTTGAGTTTTATTGCCTTAATTAGAATATGGTAATGAAGATGTCTTGTCTTTGAGGTGGGTGTTAACTCCTGAAACTATTGGTACAAGATGACAGAATATGTCACACAGCTGCTTGTTGCTAGATATTATTTCTGTCTGGGGTCAGAGATAAGATAACATCTGAATTGTTCTTAAGATGGTGCAAATTAAGACAGAGGTGAGTCGGGTCGTTCCCAGACAAACAAGGCAGAATATTGTAGTGTAAATAGATAAACAAGCTATTCTAGGTACAACATGAAACAGCACAAAAGGGCAAGAGACATCAGGAATAATGAGTAGAACCACATAAACAACACATTTTCTTATATGTATCCATATTCAGACCCAATTTTTGATCACGCCATCCATATCTGTATGTCTCCTTGTGTTTTCTATTATGGTCTGACTGTTTAGCACCTGTTTTCCAAGGGCATTATGATGCAGACGACCTTGGCTCTCAAGCATCTAGCAGTCCAGTTATGTTTTGAGGTTGTTGCTCTGGACAGAGCTGCTCCTGTGCTGGTCAGAAATATGACTCTCCAGTTTATTGTTACTAGGAACTCCTCTCTCTATGGTTTGTTGGCTGGGACTTCGGCTAGCTGGAATACTGTCCTGCCGCTGGCCGTGAGGCGGACTGCAGCCATCTACACCACGATAACGCTCCCCCTGCTGAGCGGTTCTGCTGTCTGGGTGTGTACGGCCTCTTGTCCTGTGTTTTGACTCGCTGTCCTGCTGCTGGCACTGCCTGATCTGGCCTAATGTGATTTGGAGCTCATTGAGGCGCTGTGATACATAGCGCCTCTTCAGTTCCAGTAGGATTGTTCCATTACGACTCAGGCTTGGCATGCTTGTTGGTGTCACCCTCTGCAAAAGGTTAGATCACAGAATGTGTACTGTGGATGATGTGTTGGTAAAAGATATAAATGAATTCATATGCATGCAGATATGCAAATGCAGGCATGGATCACACTCATGTATTCTATTAATACATTTTCTTCTGAAGTCAAGGCTGAATAGGAGCAAATGGCATCTAGCTTGGAGAATAGATAGAGATAGATATAATAGAATAGATCAGCTAAATGTCATATATCATTTTTATGTATAAAATGCTGAGCTAATGAGCAGCATGCTAAATTTATATAATAAAAATAATTTGTGGGACAGAAAATACAAAAAGATTATATTTAAACCGATCACTACAAAAACATCATTTCAGGATTATGCAATTGTATGCATAACATGTAGTATTCCAGCTAATTACCGCAGAATGGTTTCCAGCACTGTTCTCTCGCTCCTTTTGCCATGTGCTCATCTGCACTCTCTTCTGCAGCTGCAGGCTGAGCTGCAAGAAGGACTCGTTCAAGCGGTCAATCTCTTCCTCCATACAAGATATCTAGAACAGAGGAAATGTTGTACTAACATGAGAACAGTGAATATTCTCTTAAATGAAGATCCTTTATGGGTTGTAACATGGAGCTTTACCTGCACTGGTGTCCCTTTTGCTGGTAAACCTGCAGAAATTCAACTAGACTTTAATTCCTCACAATGAAAAAAGTAGGTAAAAGTCTTAATGGCATCCATGTTGACGGAAAAGTCATCAAGTGGAACATATAATCGTAATAACATTGTGTATCTAGCAGAAATACAATCATCTATTGGCTTTATAATAGCTTTGGTGGTAATTGGCATGCTGCCATTAAAGTCATGAACTGTGTGTTCTAGGATATTGGACCATTATTTCAGAACAACAAAGCTTTTAAGGTGACAAAGCAGAATATCAACATTTTTTCCCCAGCGCTTTGGATAATGGTTTAATGAAAATTAATTCAGAAACTGAAAAACAGCTTCAGTCGTTAGTTTGCATGGGTGTATTGTTGTTGTGAAATAGTGGAAGTTTGTGGGTTTCACAAGATAACTTGTCGAAACCATTATGGATCAAAGGTTCCACAGTTGAAAATTGTGCTCTGAAAGCATCAAGGCCACCACCACAGGGGAAAAATATACAAGACTCCTGGTCAGACTATCATTGATCAGGGTCAAACGTTTACGCTGAATCCGTATATTGACGACGAATGCTGTGATTAATTATCCCACTTTAACTGAACATTTATGAATCTTTCAGATAAATTTAGATTTTTGTTCTTTTCTTCCTCCTTTTTCCTCTCTGCTGAGTGTTTTTTTTTCTATTATGTCACGTGGTGTTTTACAATATTCAGTTTTGGTGAGAGGAACCGTTTATGTTGTAACTATAGAATACAGTAAGTGCCTTTTAGCAGAAATAAATCATCTTCTTACCTGTGTCTGTATCCTCAGCTGGACTCTGTTTGACGTTAGAGATGAGCTGCTCTAACTTGAAATATTTATATTTCTTCAATCTAGATGTGAGGATAGGCACAAAAATGGTTTCAAAAGCATGACTTTGCTTCAAGGTCATACTATACTCTGCTGTATCTTTTGCATGTTTCACACTAACCGGCTAGCTAAGAGGTGCTCTGTGAAATGGGCTTCAGTGGGAACTCTGATGTTGAGAAATTCTTTAGCCACTACACCATGCTGCCTTTCTGAAGCATTGCATTTGGACTGTTAAAAAAGCATAGGCATAAAAAGTTATCTGCCCACACTCGTGCAGTATGAGGTTGATATGTGAAGCTTATATACCACTCACCTCTGCTGTGCTCCACTTGAAAGAGAAGTTGAACAGCTGAAGGCTTAGAGCTGAAATGGCCTCATGGAGAGCTTGTATAAAGCTCTGGGGATTGGATGCTGGACAAATAAATGCATTGTTTTCAAAGAAGATTACATGCATTGTGATTTCAAAGATGCCTGCCAGGGCTATTACACTTTACTACTGACCACTTTTCAATTACCTGACACGATATGGGCCATGGACTGCAGGATGATGGCAATAAAATGTCCCACGTGCTGAAGCTTTGCCTCTGACAGATAAAGGATTTGATTGGCCGCATCAAAATAAAAGTCCCCTGAGCAATGTGCTAGCACAGCCTCATTAGAGGGGGATGCAGAAACAGGGAGTGACTTAGCTACGAGCAGAAGCACAGAGGGGAACAGGGGGCAGTTTTCAAGCAACCGCATCACCTGGCAACCAAACAGGAAAACCGCAGAGTGCTGAGGTGAGAGGTTCTCCAGGGCAGTTGGGATGAGTTGGCCGTCATGGTTCTCCTGGACAGGATGCTCTGGAGCTGCTGAAACATGATAAATGCTGTATTATAGTCTTGATATTTAATATTTAGAACCACATTCCTCTGTGTTTCTCCTTTTTATCATATATATGTACCATTGTGAAGATGCTGACTAGGTTCAACTATGGTGAAGCTGTGTACAGACTGCAGGATCTCCTGCAGGGTCTTATATAGAGGAGATATGCAGACCAGCTTGGACAGGTCATGGTCACTCAGGCAAGGGGCCATACTCTGGAGATGGGCTGAGGAAGACAGAATCATTTCAGTGGTGAGACACAATGTCCTGATGATTTGGAAAATGCAGAAAACCTTTGTATAGATTAGTACCTGGCTCATGGGCAGGCACATCTGTTTTAGTCATGTTCATTGATGAAAACTGTGGATAGAATTTGCAAGAAATAAAGTTCCTCCAATTAATTTTTCCAAGATATGCTACAAGCAGGACAAATGCCACCACTGTACCTGTGTATAACACATGTTGGTGTCCCTGGAATCAGCGGGGCCAATGTGACTGTATGGAAGACCAGGCATATCCTGGTTTTGCCAAGTTTCTCCTGTCAGTCTGCCTAAGAGAGCTTCCACAGACCTGACAACAGTTCCCAGTAAGGCTATGCAGGCCTCAGCTGGAAGTGATGGGCATGAAACAGGGTAGACAGAAAGTATTTAATAAAGGATGTGACATAACTTTCACTCTCTCCAAGCCCAACAACAGGTGGGTGGTTATGAGCCTTTAAGTCATTAAATAGAAAGTTCTCAGGTGCATTTTCTGTGTTACCCTTTAATAAAGCACACAGTGTTACAGTGTTCCAGGAATAGAGTGACATTTAGTGAAATATACTTATTTGCTTTGTTGCAGAGAGTCAGAAAAGACAATGCATCACTCAAATCATCACTCATCACTGTGTATTCAGCCTATGTAAAGCTGAACATGACAATTTGTGGCACAGTGATGTGCAGATTATGCAAACAAAGCATGAAGTGTTAATTTGTGATGTTTATAGGTGCTGACAAATAGATCTAGTCTTAGAACAGAACCAAACTATCTGTTCCCAGTGTTTATGCTCAGCTAAGCTAACAGGGTGTAGCTTCAAACTGATGGTACAAATACAAAACCCAAAATGACAAACTTTCATAATCAGACATCAAATTCTCTAATCAGGTCAACCATCATCTTCATCATCACCATCACCATCCAGTTTTACCTTGTGCGTCTCTCTCTCCTGCACTGCTGTTAGATGGTTTATCCCTCATCGCTTTATGAACTAGCAGCTCTTTAAGAAGACTCAGTTTTTTATGATCCATATTCTCCAAGACATTCTAAAAAATATATAAATAAATGAATGCACAATTTAACACTGTCTTTTGTGGTCTGCATTGTCACCTTTTCACTATAGTAAAACTCACCTTGAGTGTTTCAGTCTGTTGACAAATGTTTCTGTAGAATTCCTGTGTGTCTTTGCGGTGTCGAGCCAGTTGTGAGGCTATGTGGAGGTTCTGATCCTCAAGTTTGTCGTACAGAGTTTTCACATTGAATTCCTCCAAATCACGGTGCCCTGACACAATTCCTCAAGGGGAGAAGAGAATGTCAGTATATGTAGATCAGAAATGAGCTGACATAAGGGGAGGGGTTGGATGGTAGGGTCACATCACCCTATAGAATTGAGAAGATGCTCTCAAGATGGCACATAATTTGGATGCTCAGCACTTGAATTACAATTACACAGGCTAACTTGCAAGCCAGAGATAACAACGCAAGTCATTAGTGTGCAATACCGACTATTATTTCCTTTATCATCAATCATCTGGGGAATGGCTGCTTCACTGCTCACTGGTCATGTGAGATGGTCTCCATTACGATTAGACCAATGGACATCTAAATGCCTTATCAAGCTGCATGAATAATGCAATATGCAGTAAGTGAGGAACATTAAAGCCAACTGAACTTTATGGTCATTTCAAACATTATCACACACCAGTGAGGTCCAATATTGAAGAGCAGTCAGATGGAAAAGTGTTGCCAAAATGTTTTTAGTGAAAGTTTTCTGGGAACGTTTCCAGTCATTAGTTTATAACTAGGATATTTAAATGGTTTACTCAGTATAAAGACACATAGTGCTGATTGAATTTAACCTAAACGTTCCTTGAATATTTAACAATCTATTTATGTAATCCATATTTTAGGCAGACTGAAATATCTTTATAACTACTGAATCACCATGAAACTCTATTTGCTACTTTTCATGTGGCACAAAGTCAAAATCAAGTACCATGTACAGTACAGTAACATGGCTATGGATGGCTATGGTCTTTTAACATGTATCTAATTGTTTCTTGAGGAAAGCTGTGATATAATTATGTTTGATATAAAACAATGAACAGTGACTTTACCTCCCTTGGAGACAGCAGGTTCCTCGGCCTCTGCTCCTTCTCCTACACCCCTACTGCCTAGGACGCCACCTATACTTGGGCCGGTTATGCTGAAATAAAAACATGTACCACTCCATGGTTATATTTATTTTTTTGGCACATTTATATTTTGTGATCGTGATGTGATTTTATGTAGTTTAAAATGAGACTGAGAGGAGGCTGCTATGGTGCTTTTAGCTTTAATTGTGTCATAAAAGAGGCATTGTACAGCATATGCCTCTAGGACACACAAAAAGCAACTTTCTGAGACCTGGATATAAATTATTCTCCATGCTGTTACAGCAACAGACCTGTCTTCGTTACAAACACACCCCATTGGACAGAAGGGCTCCCCGAGGCTACGCCACTTTGGCTTCATCCTCCTCTGGGAGATCAGCTTTGCTTTGCTGGGCTGCAGAACGAGAACTGTGGTGGTCAGGACTACAACTACGACCAGCAGCACGCTCAGGATCCCTGTACACAGTCAAGACAAAATATGAAGAGCTAATCCATCAAAGTCATACTATAAGATGACTAAATGATTCACATTAGTCACGCACAGAAAGGGTACACACCAGTAATCACTCCCCAGTCAGGCAGGAGGTTGAGTCTGTGCTGTTTGACAATCCCATATCTCACCAGCTGTGCCGGGGTCATGGGCTGGAACACAGATGCCCTTGAATCACACTGTGTCCCCTCCTCACTGACCACCACCACCATACTCCACTCTGGGACAGCACTGTCCACAAATACATACTTCCCAGTTTCTGAAAACACATGGGCAAATCTAAGAAAAGGAGAGGAATTTATGTTAAATAGGGGACATGGCCACAAAATGTGATTTCAAATAAGGAGTAAGGACTCAACTGTACCTCGTGGAGTTGAAAGATGTCTGCTTCATGAGTATCTGCAGATGTCGAAAGGCACCGAAGTCCCAGCTGGGGTTACTGTTAAACAGGTGGTCCTTTTGATACACCGGGAAGTGACTCAAACGGCGGTCTTAGGGTAAGAATAAAGTAGTAAGAATAAATATAGAACAATATTACGTTACCATAATGTCACGATAAGACCATCCATTAGGCATGAACAAAGTGAAAAAAAGAAATACCAGTGTGGTTGATGGTGAGACGGAAAATGAGCATGTCACCAGTGGAAAGACAGGCAATAGGGTTGGGGATTCGAGGAAGGACAGCCAGGTTACCATCATCATCACTGTCCTCTGTGTCTCTCTTCTTTCTGGGTCTTGTGTTTAGGAGTTCTATTGGTTCTGAGCAGAGGTACATTTTTATTATTATTATTATTATTATAAATTATTATTTATTTTTGTTATTATGCAATAAAAAGATCAATGAATCAATGAATATGAAAAGTCATTTACGGTCACCTGATAAAAACTGATCAATAAGCCCTCTCTGTGTGGGAATCAAACCAAACACTCCTTCACAGTCAAACTGGACCAAATGGATCTTTCCAAAATTCTTTGCATGGATATCTGGTCCCAAGACATCCATTACAGTCTGGAAGTATACACAAACAAGCTTGATGAGAGTTGATGCTGTTCATTAGTACAAGTACAATGAAGGAAATAGGTCTTTCGGTGTCTTTGTATTAGCATTAAGGCCATGTGAGGTTACATACGTCACATCGACATATCATTTACTTTAGACAATAGCTCATTGTCTGTCTGCAGTGCAGCTGTTTAGATACATCTGCTCATTCCCGCAGCAGTAACCGTAGCAACCATTGAGAGGCCCTAGAGATACGACAGGTCTGGTGGGGGAGGTAAACAACTAAGATAAACAGCATTAATACCGCCCATTTTCTCATGACTTACGTGTACAATGCAAGTTATGTAAAATGCAGGGTGGTGTTTTGATATTTAAACCTGATAATCTATAATATATAATATAAAATTATATATAATATATAACCTTCACACATACGCAGGTGATGTGATCCAATGAATAATAATCAGTTTTGGATCTATAGTCTATTGCCCCGAGAGTCTATTTACATTTAAATACACTCTGCCAAGGACAGATGGGTGGCATTAAACTGGTTAATGTGCAAACATTTGTTTGCTCATTACTTTTCTCCTTGATGCATTATTTTTCAATAAATGCTTCCGGGTAAGACATCTGACGACCGACCAAAAGCAACTACCTTCAGTTCACATGATTTCCATCACAGATTAGTGCTGTGGGCATGATCTAAGCACAACAAGACAGGTCAGTTTTAAGTTTTCTTTGCTTCTGTGTTGCCATGGCGAACTTAACAGTATCATAAAGAAAATATATTTTTTGCATTAAATTTGATATGTTTGAATTAAGAAGAAATGAGAGGGGAAGGCAAGTGGGCTAACATTGTATTTAATCTTATTCAGATTATATGCATTAGAACTGGGTTAAAGTAAATGTTTATGCCTGTTGTTGGCCAATTAAATCCAAATGACTATTTATCAGTTGTCTTCTCAAATGCAACTGGCTGCTTTATGATGACACAGCATCAGAGATGATTACTACTGAGGACTTTCTACCATGTTAACTAATAAGTGTGACATAATGGGTTTCTGCATTAATGATTCATTTATTTTCCATGGCTAAAGACATATTTAGTTTATGGCAAAATAACAGATCACACTAAACATGCACATTCATAGATGATGAAGCTAGTGGAAAATGAGACCAAGCAGCCATCTTGCTGAACTTCTAAATACTTTCCTTGCATGGGGAGAGAAGTTCATTATTCGTATCAGCTTCCCTTGAGGGTAATGCAAGGATATCCCAAAATCTGCAGCTGCAACATTTTCCAAGGTGTCCTACTTAAACCAAGACTGGCCTCAGACACTGATAAATGCTATTCCCAGCTTTCCATCAACTATTCCATTTACCAAAACTCACTGCATCAGTACAATACTGATGTTGTGTTTGTGCTTTCTCTTATCAGGTGGTAGCAGCCTCCAAAAATCCTCCATCTCATTCATGCTTAGACTTAATGTAATTAATCTCTAACTATATGGTGGATAAAAACTGCATCTGCTTGCAAGATGCAACTGACAATTAGTCTGTGAAAGGCAGAGTTGCCTCTCCCTCACCCTTGCCCAAACCAGGCTGTTTCTTTCTTTCATGCTAAGTAGCAGGTGTCCATCAGGTGAGAGCTGAGCAGAGAGCTGAGGCAGTCGGGAAAGGCAGGAAGTGTTGCAGAGCTCCTCAGCAGACACGTATAGTTCGCACTGGCAGCTGGGACATCGTGATCAGGTAGATAAGACAAAAGCAAGAGAGAACATTGGACTATTAGAAGTTGTCACTCCCTGACCACACTGCTCTGCATCTAGTTTTAGAAGTTTTAACAAGGCAGCCTCACGGACTTTAAGTGTGAAGTGCTAAAGCTGAAAATTGTAAGAGTGGCTCACATTCCCATCTCCATATCCAGAGTTCCTCCATGCGGCCCACAGGTGATATTACAGGAGTGGAGGGAGGGTGACACACACTCTCTGGATGCTGCCAGACGTACCTGCCCCATGGCACACCGTCTGTTCACCTGAAATACAACCACACATACACACACAAGTGCATCTAAAAGGACTCCTCCAAACACACAGACTTTGCTGGTCATTACATCATTCATGACTGAACTACACCACAAAAGTATTTCCTCATCTCACAGTGTTATGATTTCTGAAATCACAAGGTAACAATCAATGCAGAGCTTTTCATATTTTTGGGAATTTTTTTGTGATGGTCGACCCTCAGGTGTGTGGGGGTTGTTCCAATGCGACTGGAAAACTGAACTGACTGCAAAAACATCTTTGATTTCATCATTCACAATTTGACTTTGAAGAAAAGTATTTTTTCTAGTTTACACAGAAGCACAAAAACACATCAATTTGGCCGACAATCAATCTACAATTGGAACTGAACTTCGAGGAAAACTTTTTGAAAGTAAGAAATCACAAATCCAAACATAAAAAGGAACTAATTTTGGACAGGGATGGTCTGAGTGAATTTTTCATAGAGGAAACACTGAGGAAATTTGACGAAACTGTTTTGCTACTGACCTCAGGCTGGCAGTCCATTTCACTATCAGACGTAATGCTTCTGAAATCCAGCTCATTGTAGAAGATAAAACCAGTTCTACACAAACATGAACCGTCCGACTGCTGGAAGCCACGGTTCTTACCAATACAGGTGCAAGAAGAGGAACCTGAGGACACAGAAGTGACACAACATTGCCAATGAGATCCTCATAAAAATATCAGTTTTTAACGTCTTGATTAAGGTAGCATATTTTTTTTATGACCATATTTATCTAGGAACATCTGATGAGGTCTAACCAGCTGATGAGGTAGAGGAGCTGCCACAGGGAAAGCAGGCCTTCTGTGCAGACAGATGGTTGAAGGTGCCAGCTGGACATGGGTGACAGTCATCCATTATCTCAGCATGAGTGAGATTACCAAAGGTGCCAGGGGGGCAGGGTATCGGTTGGTCGGATGCCATGGGACAGACATACCCAAGAGGGCAAGGGTTCCTCTTGTAGTGGTCAATACCTGTTGGAGTTCATCAATAAAATAAACGCTGCACAGATGAAGTGAGATGTGGAGTGATTTATGGTGATAAGTAAAGTACCTGGGGGACAAAAGTATCCCGGTGGACATGGAAGGCACTGTGGTATGGGGGAGAGAAAGGGACGATAGGTGCCTCCATCGCACACACTACAGCAGCTGTTTTTGGATCCCCTGAGCCCGCTGGTGTTGACAGGCATGGAACCGCCTTCACAAGACTTCATGGCAGAGCTGTTGGCTGGGCAGTAGTAGGGAAACGGACAGCTGTGGAGCATGGCAACTGTGGTTATTTATAAAGCTTTAACCCACATCCTGTAGAACCAGTCCAAACATTAAGCTTTCATCATTTCACCAGTTAAAGACCCTCATTTCCACGTTAAACTCATGTTTGCATGCCAAGTTTTAGGGTATTAACCATTTCATGCACTCACAGCTGTTTGGGGCTATTGTAGGAATGGGATCCCTCAGGACAAAAATAACCTTCAGGACAGACTTGAGCTTCAGCAGTCTGTGGTCCACAGTAGGAGCCAGCTCTGCACGGCTTCTCTGAGACTGCACCTGGGTAACGACCAAAAACCCATTACTGCAGACCCTCATTGTGGGAGAAAAAAACTGACATACAGAAGCTAATATATGCTAACATTATAAACAGTGTTGATAAACCTACCTGTGGGACATTCATAAGAGGCTCTGCAAGGTATTCCCTCCACATTGGGCTTCCCTGTAGTGTGAGGGTCTGGACAAAAGGTTCCCCCTCCACAGGGCTCACACTGTCTGGGTGTGGCTGCTCCTGGAAGTGGCCTCCTGGTGCCTGCGGGGCAGAAACTGGGGGTTCCAGACCCACTGCACCAGTAACCAGGTGGGCAAGGACTGTTGGAGAAGTCTGTAAGCCCTGGAAAATAACAATTAGCCAAGGAAGCTATTCATGTCTTCACACATAATTACACAATGCAGAAATGATTTTGCAGCATCACATCCTGCTCAGTGCAGGATATCAAAATAAATTAAGATAAAAAACATTATCAAAATGATACCTACACCAGTGAAGTTCTATATTAAGAAACCTTAATTAATGCATATAAAGAACCAGAGTTAGGCCATCTGCTTAGCTATTATATAAAGTTATATTGTGTGTTTTAAACAATAAGAATTTGACGATAGAGACTGGGAAGAAGTTTTCTTTTTTTGTACATGTGCCTCTCAATCATAACTATAGCTGGCAGGGTAACAACTTTATTTCAGTCACATTTCACCACGTTCACTCTTATCTCTGGCAAAGGTATAACACAATGCTTGCATTCAGAAATTAATACAAACTGGAAAAGCAATTTTGTTTTGAACAAGTATTGCAAATGTAAATTTGAAACCACCGGAGAGAAGCAGTATACACTTCATTATAAAGCTGGCACTGGATATGGCAGGATGAAAAAGCAAAGACTTAAATTACCACCTCACAGCTGGTTGCCTCGGCCACCCAGATTACATCCCCTTTTATCCAGAATCAAATAAATTTTAAAAATTTGTGTGAAATAAACCTTTGACCTTTGAAAACTGAATGTTTGTGCCAAAGTTTGAGTTTCCATCAGCGTGTTATTGAGTTACTATGGCTATTTCTATATCTTATATGAGTTGGTGCCTCTATTTGTAATTAGCAGGTTGTGGTCTGCTGTTTAAGATCCAAAGTGACAGACCTGTGCTGTTGCAGTATGAACCAGGAGGGCAGGGTAAGCAGTCACCCTTGCTGCCTGCTCCGGGGGAAGCACGATAGGTGTACAGAGGACAAGGCCTGGGTCCTGTCCCTCGACTGAAATCACTGCCAGATAGACCATCACAGTAATGACCAATGGGACACAGATGAAGGACGGGATCTCCTGAAATCATACATAATGGTAAAATTTTGGGAAGAGGAAAAATTAGTCCAGATGTTTAGGATGTCAAGTATCAGGACAGAAAACTAGACAGAAAAAAATACTCAATTTTCTTTTTGTCAGAGCAGAGAACCTGAGAAAACCTCCTGCTTGCATCAGACTCAAACTCAGCTTTTTCTTTTCTTCACTTATCAAATAAAAAGACCTTAACATGATTTAAACTCTGTACCCTGAAAACATTATTACAGTAGCAACAAAAACACTTTTGTTTAGGTTGCTATCAGCTCATACCAGGTTTACACCAGTGCTTTGGTGGACAGGGTAAGCAGTCCTGTATCCTTGTACCTCCAGGGAAGCGTCTAACTGTATTTGCAGGACACATCAGAGCCTCCTCTGTGCCCTCAGGACAATAGAAACCTAGAGGAAAGGATATGGTCAGTCAGTTAATTTGATATGGCTAAACTGTTCATGAGTAAGATGGTAAAAATGCATCTCAGAGGTCAAAGAATCGAAAAACAAAACATGAAAATTGGTGCATATAGTCTGATTTTCAATTGTTTTTATATGTATAATACCTGGTGGACACAGTCCAGCACAGTGCATGCCCCACTGACACTGTGTCAGGTTAGATATAGGTCCCTGAGGGGCGAAGTCTGCACTGCCAGACACACAAAGGTATCCTGCAGAGCACATTCCCTGGATCCTTCCAGCCCTGAAGAAAACACACAGAGGTTAGTTCAGGCACAAAACTACAAGAATCACTGCAGACTCAAAGAAGCACGTACAGCACAGGCCTACACACAAGAACATTTACATGATACTAAATTGTCTGCTTCATTAGATAAATGCAACGGTAATTACTTCATTTCTGACATTGTTACCTTTGTTACTCATATCTCTCTATTCATTATATCCATGCATATTAAGGTGTTAGTTTGGCTGTTCGGTGAGCTGTGACTCCTGAACATGATATACTGCATTTTGCTAATTGTGAGCATAATCAAAGCAGTGATGAGTGCGTGCCTTTAAGCATGTGTCTAGATGTGTATGCATGAGCACAGCACCTTGCTGTGCTTCACTGTACACATGAGTGTACAAGGCCATATTTGAGCATTTTCTATATGCATGCACGCTCTGAGGGGTTGATGCATCCAGTGTACCTGCAGAATCTCCCTGACGGGCAGGGTAAACACTCGCTCTCTTCCTGCAAACCTCCCTGGCTTGGATGAGTGTATGTCCCATTGGGACAGAGCTGAGGCACCATAGTACCTGAATAAAAAAACACAAGGTGAGACAAGAAACAAAATCTAGTTTTGTTTTGCCTTGTTTTCATTTGGAAACTTAAAAAAAACATTCTTCTCTCCAGGATGGATCATAATGTTTAACAGCAGTGAAAGGAAGAGTTCATCATTTTGTGCAGATTAAACAAATGAGACATAGAAAGTTTATTTGTGAACTGCTGAGATGTTCGTAGGCAGATGTAAATGAAAAGATGCCATCCTCTTTGGTCAAATTTGTCTTTTCAGTGTACCTGCAGGACAGAATGAGTGTGGTGGGCAGGGCCATGGCTCCCCGACTATGGCCTCCTCACAGTAGAATCCAGGTCGACAGGGGATGCAGTTATCTGAGCCTGGGTTTGGCTGGTACGCTCCTGTGGGACAAGGCAAAGCCAGGGCAGAGCCTTCTGGACAGTAGTGGCCCTGAAAAAGAATTAAAATGACAAAGGCGTATCTCAGGGGTGGCATTCAGTGCAGCAGGATATTAATATTAAGCACGAGCTTTTCTCTGAGGGATAGTGTTGGTAAAACAAGAGAACAATGACTAAGGGAAGAACAGCGAAGGGGGTTTAGTGGTAGAGAGAGCACAGAGAGAAAGAGGCTAAGAGTGTATGAATAACCTTTACCTTGGGACAGATGAAAGCATATGGAGTGGTTGAAGAAAAGTCGAAAGGGCAGTAGAAACCAGCAGCACAGGGGCCACTGGGGTCAGCCAGACCCTCAGTGGAACAGAAGTGCCCTGCAGGACAAGCAGAGCAGCTCTCCATGGACGCACCTCCTACAACAGGAATACAACAGATACCAGCGATGCAGATCAGACAAGCAGAGATCCCATTAGGGTTTCTTTCAAATGCAAATATGAGCTTTTAGCTAAAGATATGAAGTGGATGACAAATTATTCAATTCATCAGACAATGGTGCAAATCTAACGCAGGAGAATGCCATTTCATGATGAGGGTAAACAGTTGGTGTACCGGTGGTGTTGCGTATACTGCCAAAAGGACATGGAATTGGGGAGAGGCACCCTGCTGGACAGTAGTGCCCCACAGGGCAAGGGCCATTCCTGGGGAAGTTGTCAGAGGGCTGTGGTGTGGGACCCATGGCCCCACCCTGGCAAAAATAACCCGGCAAACAAGACCCTAGACAAAAATAAAACAGCAACACCATCAGCTTGGTTACTAATTACTTAACGTTTTTACTAGGGGTTAGTAGATTTTGCCAAAAGGCTAAAATAATGCCACCATGATATCTTTGTGTTTGATCACCTTGTGGCATTGAGGCTCCATAGGAGTCACAGTACACTCCAGAGGGACAGGGGGTGCAGGCAGAAAGAGAGTGGGCTCCTGTTTGGTTATTAAAAGTCCCCAAAGGGCAGGGTTGAGGCAGAGCTGTCCCAGCTGGACAAAAATGACCTACAAAAAGTAAATTCCATCATCGGACTGTGTCACTGTTGTGTGACTAAAAAGACTAATGATATGATTCATTCTGAGCAGTGAAGGCTTATTTTCACCATCCTCACCAGCGGTGCAGATAGAGGGCTCTTGAGTGGCTGAGGAGGAACACATTGTCCCTCTGGGACATATTAGGCAGCGGGCTGCTCCAGGGGCAGGACTGTAAGTGCCAGGCTTACAGGGCACCTCACTTGCTGAGCCAACAGGACAGCTATGGCCAGTGGGGCAGAGGTAGCCATGGGAACCATCTGATGGGGTGGGACTGGAGCTACCACCCAGGCAGACATAACTGTAGGCATAAACAGGGAAAACAGACGTCATATCACAAATATTGCCATAAGCTTTCATTAGCAAGATGCAACAAACTCCCAATGAGGGAATCTGATTTCTGCATTTTGGAAAAACACAGATGTGAAACTCTTGAAAATAGCTGTCGGTAAAGGCAATAATGAATCAGTCTTAGCTGAAAATGAACATAAAATACTTATACAAGGGCAGATTTTCAGGATTAGGGTTGGAGGTTCATTTGACTGCATGTAAACAACCTTATGTCATGCACAGTAGGTGCAGTAGAAGTCTAACCACTCAGCACTCAGTTATAGACCATTATGCTCATTCAAAATAAATAACAATCAGCAATTTATGACAGACAGAGAGTAGAACTAATTGTTTTGGGGTAAATGTCTTTCAGTTGCACTGAACGCTGATTCTAATTCTTCTCAGATCTTACAGCTTATAAATGGAAAAGAAAAAAAAATCTTTGGCAATAAACCTGAAGTGTCACAGGTGCTTTATAGGGGGTTTTAAGGCAGAGAGTATTTGCAGCCAAATGCAACACTTAGCAAAGTGTTGATTTTGTGCTGCTGAAGACACCTGCTCCCTCTCATGCTGAAACTCAGACACATGTAAAAGGTATCTGTCTGATTTTTAAGTATTAGAAATATATTGTTATGGTTCTTTCAACTCAAGCATAAATCCTACACATACATCCAAAAATACTTTCAGGAAACATGGTGGGCATACTTTGCATTACACATTTTGATTCTCCATACAGAAATACTGCAGAGACTGAAAGAGGGAGAGACTGGTTTCATTTCTTGAACACTTTTGCCTAAGGCAAAATGAAATGAGTGAAAAAGCTGAAGAACAGAGGTGTTTACCCAGCATGACATGGGAGAGCATCTGAGAGCTCTGCTATTGCAGGCTTGTCACAAACCAGACCAGGAGGGCATAGTGAGCATTCACCAACTCCCTTCAGGCCTCGGGAGACAGAGAGAGAGCCTGGGGGGCAGGGGATTGGGTAGCCAGTACCTGAGGGGCAGTAGTGGCCAGATGGGCAGAGGTGGCTTCCACCAGAATTACTCTGAGAAAAAGGAAAAATGTGAAGACATAAAACTGAGGCATTCAAAATCATGAAACATTATTGTTCATATTCAAAGCCTTGAGATCCCCAGGGACTGAGATGTTTATTTCAATCCACAACACTAATGCACCTGCATGAGGGCAAAACAGTGATTTCCCTATCACTTAGGAGGTGTAGAAAAAGGCAGATTAAAACATGTAGTCATTACATCGAAACATTATATTCCCATTAGAGCATGAATGTGCTCAGCAGTATAGCACTGACATTGTGCCCTTGGGGGAATATTGAGAAAAGCTTATGGAGTGACAATAGCAGAGAGCAGATATGTATTGAGTAAAATTCATGGTAAAGTCAGAGTTAGATTCTACCATTTTGAGTCATCATCAAGTCACAGTTCTTAACAATCTACCAATCAGTTTTTGATATTCAGTTTGATGGGTCCTAAATATATAATAGATATACATGTCATTCACAAAAGACGACACCTGATACTCAGTAGAGTTGGGGCTGGTTGATCCAACAGAACAGTAGTAGCCTGCTTCACAGAGTCCAGTGGGCTGGGAAAGACCAGACTGGGAGCAGAACATCCC
>OMNW01016284.1:31044-46434 GCA_900303245.1 Selene dorsalis
TTATGATGATGTAGAACAAAAGACTACTTCTTTCCATACCAGCAGGGCAAGGCAGACAGGCTTCAGGACTGGAGGCTCCAAGTTGGTTCTGAACAGTGCCAGGGGGACATGGGAACTCCAGCCCTAGTGTCAGTCCCTGAGGACAGTAGTATCCAAACGGACACACTGCAGGCCTTACAGTACCTTCAACTGAGCCGAGAAGGATTAATGAGCACAGGTGATGAAATGATAAAAATGAAGTGTGACCTCAACCTCATTTTGTCTCAAGATTTATCAGACCAATTAGTAAAACCTTCCCAGAATGACACTGGACAGTCCCCATGGAATAGATAGAATCTATTACTTTCATTAAACAGAGAAGGCCTGTAAATATTCAGTGGCTAGCCATCAACAGGCCTGTAATCACTGTGTCACTTATTAAAAATGAACTCATTACAAACATGACTTGTGGCAATACATCATGCTAATTTATTGCCATCTCTGAATTGTAGTTGTCCATCCCTCATTCATCCCTATAGTCACTGTTGCAACTCAAATGTAGAAAACGCTCTTGCTGAAGATAACTCAAGGATAATCCATGCTTCCCACCTGGACAGTAGGACCCAGCAGTACACATGGAGCAGTTCTCCTGGTGTGTGTTTCCTGTTCCAGAGCTAAATGTGCCTGCAGGACAAGGCATGGGCACTGGTGCTCCTCTGGGGCAGAAGAAACCAGCTGGGCACAGAGTCTGATCTGCTCTGCTAGAGCCCCAGCTGCAATAAAACCCTGCCCAGCAGTCACCTGGAGCATAACAAGGAGAACAACAAATTTAAAAATTCATCATATTGGCAGAACACAAATATTACTCTCACCATCCAAGGACTTTTGTTGTGTTTTTCTACAGTACCTGCTTGTTGCCCCTGTCGGCAGAAACTGCCTGGTGGGCAGAGATATCCAGTTCTGTTGTCAGTCGGGTTTGGTACAGTGGCACCCGTCAGACAAAGAAACCCAGCAGCACATGGTCCAGAGGGCTCAACCAAACCCTCAGACCCACAGAACTGACCAGCTGGACACACTAGGCACTCTCCTGCAAATGCAGATTGACAGCTTTGACTCCAGTGCTGAAAGGAAAAGAAGCTTCCTGCCAGGTGACATCAATCAACATGACTGAGAAGGTTGCACATCGCTATGCGTCAGTGTCCTGAAGCAAACAAAAAATTTAAAGAACATTTCAATAAACATATTTTAAAAGAATGATTCAGGTTTGAATAACCTATAGTTGACAGGAGCCCTCAAGATTTACAATTTAATGAAGATGTCTTAACAAGTCATCTACTGCCTTGATCACCATATTTTTTAAAACAAGAATTTATCCAGCTGATACCGCAAGATGATTCAATTTGTTACTTTTTCATCAAAGGCTCTTGGTTTTCACCTATGGTGGTGAGACCCTGGCTGTGGCTGTAGGTGCCTTTAGGGCAGGGGAGAGGTTGACTGTCTGGATTCTCCCCAGGACAGACGTAGCCAGCTGGGCAGGGCAGAGGGCTGGAGACTTCAATGGAGCTCCCCCTGGTGGGGCTGGGACTGTGGATCTGGCATTGGAACCCGGGAGGACAGGGATTACACTCAGTCTGGCCTGATAAATCCTGGAACCAGCCTGGCAAAGACGTTCAAACAGCACACATCTCTTCAGAGAGGCAGAGGGATTTTGCACAAAAAGTCACTTCAATGTAATTTCCTGTTTACCTAGGGGGCATGGTTTACAGTCATCTTTGCCTTTTCCTCCGGTTTCATTTCGGTAAGAGCCAGCTGGGCAGGGTGAGGGCACCCTGCTGCCCTCTGTACAGAAATGGCCTGCTGGACAAACACTTCCAGATACACTTGACATTGGGGTAGCAGTCTGGGATCCTTCTAGACAGTAGAAACCTGGAGACAAACTAACTGTCAGTATTATCCACAAGCAGCATAACGCACCACAAAACCGAATTGCTTTATTTGTTACCTGGCAGGCAGGGTCCAGAGACCGCAGAGAGGCCCGTCTCTGAACAGTAGAAGCCAGGGCTGCAGCTACGACACTGGGACTCATGCGTGAGGCCACTCTGCTGGCTGTCAAAACATGTAAGCATATTCATTTTAGTAACTGAAAACCACAACAGAAGTCAAGTAATGTCATGTCATTTGGATAATAATTGCTCTGTATTACATCATAGAGAGATTTCCACCCTGCTTCCTTGAATCAATTCAAAATACAGTACCTCCTATGTCATGGCGCTGTTATTTTATATAAGCAAAGCATTTAAGTAAAAATGGATCTTTACTTAAATTTTAAATTTCAAATATAACCATTAGCTACAGAGAGCACTACCTCTTTATTCATACAGTTAATCTAAGCAGCTAATCATTAGGCAGCGGTGCAATTCACATAGTCCTGCAGATACAGGTCAGGAGGTTTCGTCAATGCTCACATGGTGAACATCCAGTGCACCAAGTCACAAGGCAACTCAAAGTTTCCTAATCATGAGTTGAGTGAACCTCAGTGGCCTCCCATGTTATCAGATCTGAATCCAGTGGAAACCTCTGGGATGTGGCAGAACCAGATGTAATGAAATGATGTAATGCAGTCATGTTATCATGGAGCAGAATGTTTTCAAAATCTGCTTGAATCCATAACCAGAAGCACTGGGGATGTTTTGAAAGCAAGAGTGATATTACTAATAATATAGTGTTCCTGATAAAGTGCTCCATGAGTTTATTGCAGAATGTGAACCTGAATGATCCTTTTGGGCAGGGTGTTGGTAGAGAGGTCCCCATAGTGCAGTAGAATCCAGACGGGCATGGGAATCCAGTCAGAGTATCTGATGGGGAAGGTTCAGAGGCTCCTCCAACACAAACGAACCCTGCGGCACACGGTCCACTGGGAGAAGTCCTCCCTTTGAACATTCATCATGCAAGGTTTTTAAGGTTTTTCTGGACTAAACTGCAGCTGTGTGAGCGATAGAAGTCTGTGAGAAACACACCACAAGTCACTGATAAAGATTACATCATACCTGTTCCTTTACAGTACATCCCAGGGTCACACAGTGAACACTGCCATTTCTCCACCATTCCTGACATGTTTCCATAACTCCCTGCTGGACAGGGATAGTGATTTGCTGATCCACTGGGACAATAAAATCCTCTCTCACAGAGAAGAGGATGGGTCATTCCTGATGTGCAGATGGCAGAGTTCAAAAAGAAATATTAATGTCTTTGAAAACTGACTACGATTTAAACGCTGATGGATGTTTATATCTCCAGCTGCAAAGTCCAATATCATCCAACAATTTGACCACCCATTAGCTTTACCTTGATCTTGACAATAGTGA
Organism: Selene dorsalis; assembly: GCA_900303245.1. Taxonomy (NCBI): domain Eukaryota; kingdom Metazoa; phylum Chordata; class Actinopteri; order Carangiformes; family Carangidae; genus Selene; species Selene dorsalis. The sequence continues at coordinate 34,389 of OMNW01016284.1, forward strand.
CCAGCAAGGCATGTCTCACAGCTGCCCTGGCCTTGTCTGAGCTGGTAGCTCCCTGGAGGGCAGGCCTCCTGTCTCACACTTCCCTGAAGGAAACATTCAATTTGTTTTGTTAGATTTTATATCTACTGTAGGGAACACCATGCGTCATAATGCAAAAATAACAGTGTAGATAGAGAGATGCAGAATTGCAAGAAGGCTGACATGGTCAAGAAAGACAGAAAGAAAACGTTGAATCATTCGGTGTGCACTGTATGCAGTGATGCACTTGTTGAGACTGAATAACACCTACATCTGAGTGAGGGGGACTCATGCAGGGACATCACATTTGATATTCACCGACAATGACTGACAGTAGCTTGAAGACTAATGCTGGATGGCTGACCTTCTCACAGTAATGTCCCACTGAGCAGACATGTTGTTGTGGTCTCTCTGAGCTCTGTCCCCCAGGACAGTAATAGCCTTCTGCACATTGGCCACTTGGCTCAGCTCTGCCTCGCTGGTGGCAGTAGTGACCTGGAGGACACAGCTGGCAAGCCTTGACTGTAGATCCGCCAAAGGAACCTGATGGGCAGCACACATCTACATTTTTATCAGTTTTAGACCATGGAGATGTCATTTATACGCATGCTTATCCTTCCATACTAAAACCACTTGACACAGTGTATCACTCTGCAGTTAGATTTATCACTGGTGATGGTTTCAGGACCCATCACTGCCAACTTCACCAAAATGTAGGCTGGACTTCCTTGAGTCTGAGAAGAGAGCAACACTGTTTACTGTTTATTTATAAGGCCTTGCTTAACAAACTATCCATTTAACAGATTTGCTGACTTTTAGCTTATTCAGCTATTCTACTTGTGCTCATAATTTCTTAGCTCTTAATATCCCAGCTGTTAGGACTGAGGTGGAGAATTTGCTTTTGACTACTTTTGCTCCGTGTAAATGGAATAATCTTCAGTCACAGCTTCAGTGGATAACTTCATTCCTTTTAATCATTTTAAACATGTTCTCACTGACTTCATGCATTCTGAATGTGCATGTACTTTTTGAAATGATTGTTTTTGTGTCATTGTTTTATGTTTTACGCTTTTCATGCATATTTTATGTGTATTGATTGAATTGTTTTGCTTAAATTATTGTAAGCAGGGTGTCACTGGAAAAGAGAGCTTACTCTCAATCGGCCCTCGCTGAATAAATAAAGGTGAATGAGTGAACTTCTCAACTGGAGACTAATACATAAAAAAATCTGAATTGTCTGCAGTTTTATCTTTTATCAACAAATACATGTGTACATAGCGTTTGAGAGCTTACAAGTAAGAGAAAAAAACTAATAGTAAGACAAGGTAATGAGAGGATTAAAACAGATAACAATATTAATTTGTTGCAAAGTAGATACCTAGTCCCTCATCAGTTTCTAATTCATAACCACACAAAGGAGCTACTGTTCATTTTAATAGGATTCTAGTTGTCTACTGCGAGACATGAATACAATTACACGTTTAAACCACTTTGTGATTTAAATTATTCATGTGTACCCAAAAGGAAAGAAAAATGGCTTCAATGGAATTTAAAGTTTCTACAGATCATTAAACTGCAAAGATTGACACCAGTTCATGTTATTAGCAGGAAAACCTGACAGTGTGTACGACAAAGGAGATTAAGCGTGGTATTTCTCAGATTAGGATTGTGTCTGATTACTCATTCATTATTGATTCAGGAGTGAAAAGAGGCAGGGGATGACATGCCTGTCTCTCTTTTTTAAAGGATATAGCACATGGGTTCTTTAGATTAATTAAAAACCCAACAATAAAATAGATTTTTAAATAAATCTAACAATTACACTCATATGACAAAAGAGAAGTATCTTACTTTTAATGGTTCCATGAGGGCAGGGAAGAGGAAGAGGAGTTCCAAGGGGGCAGTAGTGTCCTATGGGGCAAGATGTGGCAAGGGGGTCTAAAGAGCCTTTTGGGCAGTAATACCCTGCTGCACACGGTCCTCCTGGGACTTCAAGGCCTGTCTGGTTACAGTAAGAGCCAGCCTCACAGGGCTGCGGGTAGGCAGAACCCAAGGGACAATAGAAACCTGAAAAAATGCCACAAAAAAGCATCACAAATAAATCAACTTCAGCAAGACCAATATTCCAATAGCTTCTTATTCCCACTCTCTCTCTAGAAATAAACTTTCCATTCCCACAAGCATATAGTCTGCTTCCATTTACACTTCACTTAACAGATTTTTTTCTTCCAGGGGGCAGTAATTACTTTCTTGAGAGAATTTTAAACTGTGCCATGCTGGTCTGACATAAGCTTTTTATTTCACTGTTGCCGTTTTATGCGCTTCACCACATAACTATCTCTACCTCCAGCATTCAAGCTTTCAGGTCATTAAACAGTGGAATTTGAACCTTGGAGAGTGAGGTCTATCTGCAGCGAGGAGGAAGGCCATTTGCATAACTATTAGCTTTGAGTTACTGAACCATTAAGATTATTTCCTTTGATGAAGTGTAATTGACAAAGCCTTTTCTCTGGTACTTGATTTGTTTATAACCATGAAAGAAATGAAGCTCGGCGCCAAACCAGAGTGTTCCAATAAAACTGAGATGAAGTGGTATCAAAGCTGCAATACATCACATACACAGGAGACACACACATCAGATAAAATTAGTTATACGTCACAGCAATTACAGTAAGTGGGACTACCATGTCGTGAGCAAGGAGGATAACATGTATGCCAGGGGGCCGGGGAGGAACAAAGTATCACATCAAGTGTGCAAGTTCACTGTGAGGATTTACCCACCCCTAGGGCATATATCTCCTCTGTAGGTGGAACATGCATAATGTGGACTCTTGAGACATGGCAATGAGTGAGTCACAGTATGGTCTTGATCTGCCGGTGGCGCCGTTGCCACTTCGATCCTCCCGACGTCCTTTCCTATAATAGTACATGGCAGATAAAAGCATGAAAGATGTCTGAGTTAATATCTTTATCTGGCAAAGAGGATACAAAGGAGGATCCACTCTTCTCTGTCAGCATGCCTATTTAACAGTTTTGACTGTCAAGGGATAAACATCTTTGTACAATGTAACACTGTATGGCAATGATTAATTGCAGAATGCTTTAGGGGAATGGCTAACTTAAAAGCCATTGCTTTGAAGAAAATGTATCCCAACACATAAGGCTCTGTATTATAGTTGGGCACTCTGAGGAAACTGATGTACTGCCTGTTCCATAGAAAGTATTTACTGCATCAGTACAAACTGAAGAAAGCCATGTTTTACCAGAATTAGTGGAGTTACTGAAGCAGGACAGATTGTGCATCCAGAGGGCGGCGTCCTCCAGTATGTCAGCAAGACAGCAAAACAAAGAAGAATTGGCACGAGGTGTGGGGCTATCTGCACCACCACAGCAGAAGAAACCTGCAAAGCACAGACCTACCACAGGGAGGTATTACATAAGCATTGCATGCATGGATCAATACTTCATTATGTGTGAGCTTAGCCTGATAACCAGACTCAATTGTCATTTAGTTCCACTATATTGTCTTATATTTGAATCAGTGAGAAAGTCAATCTCAGATTTGGGCATTGATTCAAAGGTCTGATCTGATCTGATCTGATCTGACTCTGTGTTGTCTTGCAGTTTACAGCTAGAAAATGAAATGTTGTGGATTTTATACAGCTGACCAGCTTAATGAGTGTGACTGTTATTGACTAATGGAAATCTGGTGAAATGTCCCACCTGTCGGCTGTGAAGTGCCAGGACTGAGGCAGTATTTCCCTGGAGGGCAAAGGTAACAGTGAGAGGGGGAGGAAGCCCCAGGCTCTGGGAGGAAGCTGCCGACAGGACAGGGCTTTGGTGACCCACTACCCTGAGGACAATAGTGTCCTAAGGGACAAACATCTCCATAAAGCTGGGAGACAGGGGAAGGCTCAGTGGACCCCAGGGAACAAAAATGTCCTGTGGTAGACAATACAGTAAGACATCTCAAAGAGAAACACTTCAATATTTACAATGTAGTTCAAGTGAGCTATGTGATTCAGGAGAGACTGCGTAATAAAAGCACTCTTATACTGTAGCTCAATTCTGACAGGGTGAATTACTAGACTGTCAGAACCTGGGACACATAGTCCAGATGGCTCTGTCAGTGCACTGCTGTTACAGAAGGTGCCGGGAGGGCAGAGGGAGCAGTCACTGAGGGACCTCCTGCCAGATGATGGACTGACATGGCCCGTCGGACACGGAGATGGTACAGATGAACCCTCTGTGCAGTAAAAACCTGGACAAGGTTGAATTTGTCTTATTTTATACCAGTCACACTTTAACACTGTCACACTTTTGTTGTTTTGTGTATAACTTTTGTCTACGAATGTGTGGATACAAGTGTTTTTTTATTACCTGGTGGGCAGGTGTTACAAGTTGACTGTCCAGATGAATACTGAAAAGTGCCAGATCTGCAGATGGCTGGCTGAGCGCTACCAGGTGGGCACGCATGGCCAGGTGGGCACTGACATCCTGTGACACAGTTGTATAAGAAAAGTTCAGACTTTCATCTGCTTCCACCTTGTTTACAATGAAAACAACAATAATGTACTTATAAAATAAAATCCTAACATTGTTTATCCTAAGTACACAAAGGTGGCCATTATTCACAGAGATGAGGGATAGCTGGTTTATTTCGTCATGCTCAATGTGGCACCATGGAAACAAAGCAATAAAGAAGACTCTCTTGTATGAAAATCCTGAGGGAGGCAAGGAGAAGAGAAGCAGGCTCAGCTGCAGGTGCCCTGACTCTGACAGCAATGAGCTGGAGACTATTTATAGGTTCTGGGTCATTTCATGCTCAGATTAGCAAAATGTCTTCTCGATAAAAGGTGACGGGTTGAGGATGCCTTTCAAAGAATCTCAAGGTCTCAAGGTGTCCATCTATATTACAGGAGGAGGAGGAAAGCGCACCCCAAGCATAAAAATCACCTCCACTATACATCCAGAGTTAAGTTAGGGAGGTAATGGATGAGTTTTGCGTCACACTAGCACCAGCAGTTACAGAACCAGTTACTAGGGAGGACAAAAATAATCTTTTTTTAAAGTTTTACTTTACTTTAAAGTATCAATCTGGCTTACATAGAAGTGGCTCAACTGCAAAACTGTGTCCTTGAAAACTTTTACTTATGATGAAACTAAGATGCAGCCTTCCATTGGAAACCATATATTTTGACACCAGTTCATGGAAACCATTTTTTTTAGGTTATTTTATGCATTTTTTGTATGTGATTGGCGAGTGAAGAGAGACAAGACATGGGTGGAAAGAGTCAGGGTTTGACATGTAGACATGAGAGTCGATGCGGCAGACTCCTGTGTCTGGGCTCAGTAAGCCTATGTGGGTCATGCTGTTACACCACTGGGAGTTCTTTTATAGATTTAGACAATGTGTTTTGTCAGAAATCCTCAAAATTTGCCGTTTATTTTGGTTTTCATAGGAAACTGTAATTTGCTTTATGTCTTTGTGCAGCCATTTTTTGGTATTTTGTCCATTACCTCCAAGTGAAAATGTGCAATATAATTCAGTGAGATGTTACATTACTGTACAGCCTTTTTACAGTAGGTCAGAAAAGTAAAGATTGGACTCCTGAACCAATTAATCATGTCAGCACATTTTGGCCAAGTATTTGAAAGCGGACTTAGTGTGGCTGAATTCCAATCCGACCCCATACAGACTCACTGACTTTCACGAGGCGCTTTCACAGGAAGTCTGTGAGTGTGTGAGAGCTGTTCCTTTGTCAAATGATCAAGTCAGTGAGTCAGAGAATGAGCCCTTTATGCCCCATTACTGTAAGTCAGCATCAATGCTGACTTTGCGTAAGGAAATTACCCACAGTTCATAGTGTTGTGAAATCAAATACAGGGGACGCCGTTGGAACACAAGTGTTTAAAAAAAACGGTAAATAAACTGTTTATAGCATCTGGACCCTCACAGACTCCCACACTCAGTTACTTACAGCTGATGTCAATTAAATCAGTGAGAGTTCAGGGCTTGTGGGGTGGAATGGAACTGGGCCTATATGTGGCTCAGATATGGTGTAATAAAAGAAAAAGAAAATGATGGAGTGCAAAGACTGCCATGGTTAACCCTGACCTGACCCATGATGATGTGTACTATACCTGGCTGATGTCCAGACATTGATCCTAGTGGACAGAACCAACCTGGAGGGCAGAGGAGGTCAGCAGAGATCTGAGCCCACGAGGGGCAGTAAAAACCTGGGTAGCAAGATTCACAGTCAGCCTTAGACTCAGCCCCAGACTTCCCCAAGAAAGTGCCTGTATAGAGGAGACAAATTATCATGTGGGTAAAAATAACTTCATTTCTTCTTCTCCTTTCACACACACACACACACAGGAGGAGAGCAAGAGAAAGAGGAAAGGTTGTAAGATGGCATAATTCACTCGGCTGAGTAGCCAGCTGACTATTATGGCTTTTTTATTAGACTACCATTAGGTTTTACAACCTCCTCCTAAGTTCTGGATACATTAAGCTATTATACTGTACCTCTGGGGGCTCTATGGCGTTGTGCACTACTGCTGAAAAGAGTGTTGTGAAAAGCAAGAGGTCAGACACATACCTCATTCAGGGAAATGATGGGGGGGTTACACACATATAACACTTTCGTGATACAGACTGTGAGGAATAATTTCTACTTCTTTCTGTTTAGTCTGGACATGTTGGTTCTCTACCTGGAGGACAGGGCCTGGGCTTTGCACTCCCTCTAGTACAATAGTGGCCTGGAGGACACACATCACCATGGAAGTGACCCAGGTCTGGATCGCCAGGAAGTGAGGATGGAGATGTGGTATCTCCTGCAACTGAGACAATAGACCAGTGATTATCAGCTGGCGGCCCGTGGGCTAAATCCAGCCGGCAACTGAATTCTAATGGAATAAGGGAACGCCTGGTCCAGAGTAAAAATCCAATCACCCTGCGCGAAGGTTTGGGGAGCCGGCTGAAGGCTACTGCAGGTTTTCCCTGCTAAGGCCAATGTGGGCTGCCTGGGTGATTTTGGCTGCCACCTTGGTTAAAGCGTGTGTGCGTACAGGGGGGCCGTACAGATGTAGAGTCTTTTGCGTGCACAAATCCATTACTTTCAGTGTTCACAACCCAAAGCGACGCAGTAGAGGCTCACATTCGGTGCGACGCGCTATTTTTTCGTGCATGTCAGAGGCGCACAGCTCCAAGGACCTGCTTCTCCCACCGGTGTTGCGTCAGATCCCAGTTCCCCCTTGGGCTGTGTCTGTCCTACTTTTTCCCACCGAGCTCTGTCCCATTTGAAAGTAGACGGAAGCCTGTCACCTCCGAGATGTAGAATGTGTATTATAGAAGAGAAACACATATTTCAGGACCTCTGACTTGTATCATCAGAACAGACATGTCCTGTGATTTTCAGCCTCCTTTCATATTTAATAGAAGGGGGACAATACCTGATAGTAATATTCTCAGCTGTGGGAGGCTAAATATAAGAAGGCTGAAAATCACTGCTCTGATGATACAAGTCAGCAGTGTAAAGCTCAGGCCTGTGGGAGCCTCTTTACGTATTTAATAGAAAGGGGACAGTATCTGAAAGTACAACTGTCAAGATTTTTTTCATTTTATATCATACGAAACATCAAAGATATGTAAAAATGAAAATGATGTGCTTAAAGGTCAAATAAAAACATTGTTTTGGATTAAAACATAGCATTTTATCTTTCTTTAAAGGGATAGTTCAACATTTTGGCAAATTCGCCTATTGCCATAATCCCTATTGTCATATGAGCAGGTTCATTACCTTTAATTATCAGTGCCTGTTGTTTTGAGATCCTCGGGGCAGAGACTCAAGCTGCTCAGCTAACACAATGGAGGTGAACGGTACAAGGTCCCCTGTCCCTCATAACTCATCAAATACACAATGCAACAATGCCAAAACGCTCTTGTGGACAATGTGACCTGCACATTCGCCATGCTATGAAATACTCGGATCTCAAAACAACATGCACCGATAATTAAAGGTAAGGTCAAAATATCTGTATCACTCCAGGTGGCTGCCTGTGGTATAATTGATAGGAGCCTCACTAAAAAAGGCTAAAATGCCTTCAGTTTTGTAAGAAAATTAAGATATCAAAAACTAAATTAATAGGCAATGTGAATTTAATTTCATTTTATTTGAGTGTTTGCCCCCCAAGGTGCCTGTTGAGAAAAATTCTGGCCCCTCCACAAATATAGTTGTTGGCCCCTGCAGTAGACCATTATTGGATGTCATTACTCATAGATGATAAAGTGAACTAAAACGCCAGAATCAATTCATGCAATGCCAGGAAGAAAAATACTATTATGAGAAGTGGTGGGGACTGGTAAATGGTAAAAAGACCTCTGCAGCTCTATGGTACCAAAGGCCAAAATAATATTAAATAAAAACACAAAGCTGCATAGTGCAGTATTTTTAAAGCTTTTTTCAGATTTGTTATACTACAAACAACATTGCTAGAATAAGCAGCAAAAACACTACTTGAAGGACAACAAGAAGCAGCCTATTACCTGTGTTATTACCCCAAGGCGTGGCCACTCTGGATCCTTTGGTGCAGTAGAAGCCTGGGTCACAGGGCCCAGATGGGGATGAGAGGCCAACCTTGGTGCAGTAATGACCAGGCAAACATGGTTGACATTCTTCTATTGAAGCCGCCCCTGGTAGACCAAGAGCACAGCTCATTTATCTGATCTGACAGCAGGATAAATTGGAAATTAAATATGGTTTGAATTACTGTAAAGCCAGATATTTCTACTTGACTTATTTGGAATAACTGCTTTTTGATAACGGAAGTAATTTACTTTCTTTCATTTCGAAATGTGCACTTAACACCATCAATAACCACAAATGTCACAAACAGTGTATGTGTGTAATAACTAAGTGTTATACTGTATGTCACCATTTATCGAGCTGAAGGTGCCTAGGGGGCAGGGGACCATATAAGTGGTACCCTGGGGGCAGTAGGACCCTGCAGAGCAGTGGCTGCCTGTTGGGCCCTCCTCTGGCTGTGCAGAAACAGAACCATGGATACAGAGGTAACTAGGGGCAGTGAGATGATGAGGACCAAGGTGTTTGGGAGGGGGACGTGGGATGAAGGAGGTGATAGATGAGAAAGACAGAGGGAGAGACAGGGCATAAGGAAGGTTTAATTATAGACAGAGGAGACAGCATTAAAGGCAAATAGGATGTCATATATTTCATAGTCTGTCTGTGAACATGATGAAGTATGTGTTAATTTTGCCCATGTTTACCCAGGAGAGCAGAGCCCAGTTGGGGTAGCCAGTCCCGAGGAACTGCAGTATCTCCCCGGAGGACATAGCACACAAGCCGACTTATTGGACAACCCCATCTGCGTGCTGAAGGCACCAGCTGGGCATGGGAATGCAACACCAGACTGCGTTCCTGTAGATGAATAGCGTATAATATCTACAGATGGTCCTGAACTAAACACCACAGGACAGTTTGTGACGACCATCCTTATCTTGATTATGCACTGTAATGGCCATTTGCTTAATTACAAAGCCATTTTCTGCTCGGGACAACACACAAATAGAGAGCAGTATTCAACAGCCTCTTGCATGCAAAAACACATTATTAGTTAATTAATCTCCACGAGCCTGCAGTGTGACATGTGTCCCACATACATCTGATGACAGGATATGATAACAGTACACATTTGTCATTAATGTGTTAAAGGAGCTGCACTATCGTGTCCTACCTGGTGGGCAATAGTGTCCTTTAGGACACAGCATGGGAGTGTGAGTCCCAGACACATGCCCAGTGTCAGCATCCACTGAGCCAGCACAGTAAAATCCTGCTGGACATTTAACACACTCTGCCTGTGGAGGGGCAAATTACACTCATCATCTTCTCTACACAGGATGAATACAAAAATTATGACCACAGATATTCACTGATTTATTTTGGATGTATTTTTGACATTTGCGTTGGCAAATGCTAAACTAAAAACAGTTTACATTATCTTATAAAGGTCATACACTGATCAATAGCATAACATTTACAAGTTATTTCAAATGTATAGCAGATTTACTGCTCCTTACATTTGGGGCTGCAGGATGTTTCAGAGTATTAGTAATCAGTTTAACTCATCTTCCTCACCTGCCCTGATAGTGCCTGGTAGGTCCCTGGCAGGCAGGCGATCTGCCATTTAGATCCTGGTGGGCACATGTGTCCAGGTGAGCAGGGTATGGCCTGGTGGCTGGTGTTTTCTCTGCCTGGACAGTAGGAGCCAGTTGGACAGATAAGAGAAGGGAAAGAGAGCCCTCTGGTGACACATAGGAAACCTACAAAACAAAAGCAACACTGTTAGGCAGTCAGAGACATTATATGACAGAATTATCCTTTGATAAAGAAAACAAGTGAATCCTTATCATGTGTATTTCAACACTGATGTATTGTATACGTGATACATTTGTATCAACCTGGGGGACAAGGCAGGCAGTCTGTGAGGTGACTGTTCTTGGTCCTGTTGCTGTAATGTCCTGTGGGACAGAGCAGTGGTGCCGAGGAGCCCTGGGGACAGTAGTGACCTTGAGGACACCTGTCACCTGTTGTCCCTCCATCCTCTGGTGTGGGTGACGAAGCCCCAGAGAGGCAGTAGTACCCAGCAGCACACTGACCTGATGCAACACCCTTCCCAGGAGCCGCACAGAAGGAGCCTGGCTTGAGAGAAAAAAAAAGTGAAATTGGTTAAAATGGAAAATGACCAAACATAACAGGGAATATAGAACAAGCAGCACATTGTATATTGAAACTTTTTCAGTTTTGATAAGAGTATTTTTTTACAGCTGCTTTCTGAAGTGTGATTAATTTATTACAGTTTACTTTCAAGGTCGAGTTGAACCTTTAGTCCAATACTTAATCTTAAGGAAACTAATGCTCATTAGCAGTTAATGGTGTGTGACCTGGAGGGCAGGGCAAGCAGTCCTGAGGTGCTGCCATCCGAGTGTAAGGGTTGATGGATCCAGCTGGGCAAGGGTACTGGTTTTTGGACCAAGTCCCAGACGGACAGTAATGACCCTCTGGACACTCAATACTCCTCGATAGAGAACCATTACTCCTGCCAGGACAATAAAAACTATCCAGACAAAACAAGAAAGGAAGAATTTAATTTCTTTGCAGTTGTAGTAGAAATGAGGCTTGAATGCATCCGTGTCTGTCTTGTGTATATATTTTTTATTTCTGTGTATAAACATAAAAAATGTGCTATTTACAGCTCTTGCATCAGCTTCATGTGAGAAAATGTGCGTATATTTAGGGTGCTGAGCAACTGTGTGTGGCTGATAAGCGAGTTTACCCCTGGGGACAGGTGCTGCAGCTGGCTTGGCCATCTTCTGTACTGATGGTTCCCAGGGGGCACTGCTGAGGAGCCACTGAGCCCCGAGAACAGTAATACCCTGGTTGCAGCAAAACAACAGTCAAGCAAGGGATGCACACTCATGTACACACACATGCACATACCACAGGGGACACGGTTCGATTTCAAGTGTCAGCAGAGCAGCTGCTTTTGTTTAGCCTTATTAACTTGAAAGAGTGCTTTGTTTACCTGTTCTCTAAGTTGGCTCAAGGCTTATGTAAATTTCACACTTATTTGTGTTTTTCTTAATTCCCATTTTCTTTTGTAGTTCCCACAATGACATTCAAAGTAAAGGTTTCTGTCGACATTTCCTGTCTAAACAATAGGTATCTGATTACATTATCCCCATGCTGTTTTTTTTATTGACTCTCTTCATACATTTTCCTCTCTCACATTTCCGAAAAATTAGTTACAGATGTCTAAATTCTCCAATTACCCTTTGGACACGGTCCTCCACGGGTGTCTTTCAAAGGAGGGTCAGCACGGTCTGCACCCCCTAGGCAGAAGAATCCTGGCCAGCATTCTCCTGAAGGTGCAGAGAGCCCCATAGCATCGCAATAATAACCAGGGAGGCATGGCTGGCAATCCTCCTGAGAGGGTAAATGAGAGAGAC